>SMGT01007820.1:147919-158910 GCA_004794575.1 Lanistes nyassanus
GGGGGGGGGGGGGGGGGGGGGAAACAGGCTTGTGGTGATGTTTTGTGTTATCGGAATCCTTGTCGGTGGCAGTTCAGGTGTACATTGTCTCATCTGCGTACTTTATCGTTTTGTCATGATGGTTGTGAATAGTACCACAGTGAAAAGATAGGCAGTGAAATGTAATTATGTACGACGGAGAGAACTGATCGATTGATTGATGGATTGAACTCCGCTAATCAATTCTGGTTATGCTAAGAGTGATAGCGGAGGAGACAAGTAGAGGGATGGAGGGGGAAGGGGAGGAAAAGAAAGGAGGAATGAGGGGAAAGAATGAAAACCTGGTTCTAATTGGTTGGTTTGTTCATATAAGAGAAAGAAGAAAGGGGGATAGTAAGAGAGAAAAGATATTAAAGTGAGAAGGGAGAAAGGGAAAAGGCTGATTCTAAAACAAGGTACACATGCTGCGGACAGTCTGAAAAACAATCACTTGTAGCGATGCGCCCCAGTAGAGAAGTTGTTCTCAATTATGGCAAATAATAATAATAAAAGAGAGGTTGTTCCTGTTACCCACAAATTCACACTGAAAACTCACGAATGTATGATTCCTTGCTGGGCAGCTTATAGGCGTGGCACACCAGGTCGTCTGCCTTGTCGCAGAAAACAACAGAAACACTTTTTTGCAGACACTTTCATTGGTCATTAACACTCATGTTTGTTGTTACTCCGCGCGTTTTCAAACATGTTTTGTTTTCTTGTTTGCTTTCTTTAAATTAAAAAAGATGAGCGCTTCGATCAGGTCTCTTTCAACAGCCAAGAAACGACAATATTTGCGTGCATGCCGTAGTAATGATAGCTATGACTACTGGACGAACTGTTTCCGGAGACATCTTTTGGTAAAACAACACCGTGATATCAGTAACATGTGCGCATAGTAAACGTTTTCTCTCCACACAGGGATATGGTGTCATACAATAATTTCTAACAAAAAGGGTGCTATGTAAACAACCCTTTCCAGAACCTGCAGGACAACCAGACAGTAATAAAACCGATTTGACACTGCTCACCCCTTGCGATGTTGCGTTGGGCATGCGAATTGTGATGCGAAACAGTTCAGGGTCGCTGTCACGTGCCAAGATGAAGACCGTTAAGCATCCAAGGAGAAGCAACAACGAGGAAGCAGTCATTCTTCCTCTATCTGTTGCATCGAGCAGAAACTTTTGCCGAGGCTTTCGTGGAGGGTGAAAGAGAAGGAGGGAAAGAACTAAGGTGCTTTCCTTCTCAATGAGCAGCGAACTTGAAGTCTTATCAGGAGCCCGGCACCTTGATAAGATTTCTTCTGGGATCCAGCAGAAGGAATCCGATTAAAAATATGGCGTCAGTTACTATATACGTTTTCCGGCAATTCGTGACCCGGCTACCTCAAAAGATTAAACATCGTAGAACCGAACACTAAGTGCCTCACAAACGTGTACCTCTACAGGACTGACAATCTGTCATCTGGCGGCTCATCAAGACCTTTTTATAGTGCGGTGTTTCTCGCTTCCGTCTTCTTTCCCGCTCAGTTTCATCTCACCATCTGTTACCTGCAGAGACAGAAAGTCGATGCATAGATATAAATATATATATTATTCCATTCTTCCAGCAGAAGACAGTTTTCGTTCATTGCGCATGCGATCAGCAGAGTTTTCTGCTTTCTCGTCTCCAAGTAAGAGATCGATGTTTTAATTGGATTTCGAATGGGACCCTCTGACCTCAAAATTCATACACATGGATCTATATATTTCAGACAAATTTGGCCTGTGACTTGAACCGTCTTTCTGTCATATAGCAGTAGACGATTAAATGCATTTTCTTTTTCACTGCAAATTTAAGACCTGAGGCTAAAATTCCTACCACTTTCTTACAGAAAACGCATCCATTCCACCTTCACAGCTTTATTTAATTAATGAGACAATGATCATAATATGTGTACATGACCTCACTAGATCATTAGGTGTCATTAGCTGATCCATGTACGCCTTCATATAATGCATGTATATTGTAAATACATAAAGTATTTAAAATTATCTTATATTTCATGCTGCACGTGTTTACATTGTGATTGGTCAAAAAAGTTCGACTATTAAGGCGCATGTTGAAAATAGTTTCACTTGAAACGAGCACTGAGACCTTTCGATCACGTATTTGTATTATAGTTTCCGTAACAGTTTGAATCAAAGTTTGGTTTAGTCCTACATTCTCTTATATTTCGGGACCAGTCGTTTTGGGTTGTTTCCCTTCGAATCCAAGCCGAGTTTCTTACCACGTGCCTACTTTGATAAGATATCACCCCCCACCCACCCCCCATCGTTGTCAAAGGTACTTGTACTGCGAGCATCTTGTCAAATGCTATTCAACAGCAACCGTTCTCTTCGTTTTTCTCTGACAATAGCCCGACAACGGACATAAAACTGTCGTCGCTGTTATATTACGTCACGAGAGCAGAAGCAGAGAGTGCGCCCCCTATGGAACCGGAAATAAAGGCATTTTTTGTGGATGTCACTCTGACGTTCTTGGAAACCTGTTGAACCTTGTGCACCACAGCAAAGGTATGTTGCACAGTATGTTGCAGAGTACGGAAAAATTGTGGGAAGGTCTGTTATATAGTATGTTGTAGAGTACAGTAAAAATTGTGGGAAGATATGTTATATAGCAAGTTGTAGAATACAGTAAAAATTGTGGGAAGATATGTTATATAGTATGTTGTAGATTACAGTAAAAATGCGCTATATAAAAGATCAGTAACGGAACGCTGAACAAAACAGTTAAACCTTATTTGTACATCACTGATCAGTAAATCAGTGCGGCTGAACAGTAAATCTATGTTCTACAACGCATTAAACAATCTTGTATAATACGGCAAAGGTGTTTTGCATAAACTATGTTGTGCAACGTATCAAAAGCATGTTTTACAGAAAAAAAACGTAATCGTACAAGCACAGTGAATATCGTACAACACGAGAAAGGTATGTTGTACACCACAGTAAGGATATGCTGTACAGAACACAAGATATTTCAAATTTTCTTAGGAAACACGAGAGAAAAACTCTCCAGCTGCCCACTTACAATGTAATATGAAACACTTTTGTCATGGCATGTTCTGTGTCAATGTGTGTCACAACAAAGGATCTTTCAGCGGCGGCCCTGTAGCATATAGCGTGCTTGATACAGCGATGCGGAAACTTGGATGTGTGGGGTTCAGATCGCGTGTCTGGCGCACGCATTTTCGGTGGCACCTATTTATAGGGCTGGCTATCGAGGGCTTGGGTACTCCAGTCCCCTGTATCCACCCCCACCCCACCCCCCTTTTTTTTTTACAAATCGGTCCCTACAAAGGTACCTGCACTCTAGAAAGCAACTACTTTTTTTCAAGATCAAAGTCTTGAGAATTCTTACACCTACGTCAGTTTGAATTATTTGTGTGCTACATTAGGTTTGATTCTATAAGTGGTGAAATACACGAATCATATTCAAGTCCCACTGTTTCCTAATATAAAATAAATGAAATCTGATTGGAAAAAAAGCACCCATGATCAACGCGAAGACCTCCAAGACCGAGTCCATAATGAACAGAAGAGAAGTGACGACTTTGAAGACAACCGTAGGAGTTGTGACAAATATTTAAGAGGTACCGACTCCATAGTTAAAGTTGGTTATGGTGAAGTCAGGCTTTATGTGCGTGCGTGCGTGCTGGTTCAGCTGATGGTAGGTGGTGTGCAGTCCAACAAATCATACAGGTGCTTGATTTGGTTACGGTCCAGTGAATTTCCTGGCCAGTCCATGTGAGCCACTTGCTGCTGCTGCAGGAAGGTGATGAAGACCCGATCTCTGTGTGGTCTGGCATTGTTATCCTGCAGAATGGCGCCTGGTTCAATTGCCTGTAACGCGGGCACACCAGGGGCTCCAGACTCTCATCCCTTTAGGCCACAATGTACCATTGCGCTAGAAGTTGCAGGAATGCTCTGTATGCCATTCCTCCACAAACCATGATGGACCCGCCATCAAACGTTTCATGCTCCCCGACAGCGGCATCATGATAACTCTCACTCTGTCGCTTTAGACAGTGATCCTGGCATCGTGAAACGAAGGGTCAAACCGGGACTCGCCTGGAAGAGAAAACTGGCCCACTGATAACTTGTCCAAACCAGATGACCCCGGGCCCAGGGCAGCCCGGCAGCGCAATAAGCTGGCGCCAGGACAGGTCGCACTGAGAGATCCCTTGAACACTAGAGTAGTGTTCACGCACGCTCTCGGCCACCTATCTCACTCTCACCAAGCGACCAAGGGTGTGGGGGCGTGTTCTTTTGCGCACAACTCCGCACAACACAAGACAACGAGACGATGTAGGTTTTTTTCTTTAAAAAAAGGGCCCGGCCTTATTTATTAAACTACACTCTCGCACTCGCTCTCCGATACTCACACACTTATCTCTCCGATACTCACACACTTATCTCTCCGATACTCACACACTTATCTCTCCGATACTCACACACTTATCTCTCCGATACTCACGCACTTAACACTCTGATTCACACGGCGGCTTCCAACTAACTTCACTATCACCGCACGTATACCAACTCTTCGCTCACCCACAGTTCTCCTTGCTCTCATCCACACTAACCGAATCAACAACTAACCACGTTTTCTTCCTAAGTTCGCGTCTTTCACCTAACAATCTCCTCTCACGCACAGTCCTAACAACGTACTTTTCCACTATCTCGAGTAATTCACCACAAAGGATGTTAAAATCTGTCCACGTGTCTTTCTACTAGAGTTTCAAAGTCTCACACAGACTTATTATGTTCCACAGGTGGTATATCAAAAGTTACCAATAAGTTGCTAACACTTAGTCCAACAAGGATTTCTACGTTGGGTCACCCAGACCTACGGTTTCTCTAAACCCACAACGGCTATCAAGCGGTGTCACAACAGAAGAAAAAACAAAAACAACTTAATACTCTTCACACTCTCCGGAAGGTAACTAATCATCGTCACCTACACTTCCCGCGCATCGGAATCCCCACAGGATATCACGAATGCGTCACACAATATTCAACGTACCCAAAGTTGCGTCACTCAATTAAATCCACCAAGAATATCTACGATCATCGCACAAGCTTAATGATATCAAAATCTTCACAGATATCGAGTTACTTCTCACACTTTCATCACAGTCTTCACGGATATCGAGTTACTTCTCACAGACTTAATGTTCATCAATCTTCATTAATATCGAGTTACTTCTCACAAACTTAATGTTCATCACAATCTTCACGGATATCGAGTTACTTCTCACAAACTTAATGTTCATCACAATCTTCACGGATATCGAGTTACTTCTCACAGACTTAATGTTCATCAGTCTTCATTAATATCGAGTTACTTCTCACACAATGTTCATCACAATCTTCACGGATATCGAGTTACTTCTCACAAACTTAATGTTCATCAGTCTTCATTAATATCGAGTTACTTCTCACAAACTTAATGTTCGTCACAATCTTCACGGATATCGAGTTACTTCTCACAAACTTAATGTTCATCACAATCTTCACGGATATCGAGTTACTTCTCACAGACTTAATGTTCATCACAATCTTCACGGATATCGAGTTACTTCTCTTAATGTTCGTCAAACTTCCGCAGGGACATCAAGGCGGGGTTACAAAATCTTCCTACCGCGAAAGTATCTACTGGTGGAGATGCGAAGGACCTCCACGCGAGCTCCCTCAACAGATCTCTCACTTGGCGAAGAAAATCTCCTCTCCTCCACGTTAGCACGTTCAAACTTCCACACCTTTCTCTGGAGATGTCAGTCGACAAAGGACACACACGTTGAAGCTACCGCAGTCGTCACCGCTGGCGCTTTCCTACACATCCACCTCTGGGGGGGTTTGTTACGTCTCTTCTCAGGAGGCGCTGACGTAGCCTCGTACATGGAATCAAACAAAAACCCTACGAAACGAATTACTGTAGTTTCCTATTCACAAAATACACATGATCACAAAAGATAAGAAAAATTCCCATGGAGTGTCTGGCCTACCTCCTGTCTAGGCAGAGGGTTTTGACACAAAATTCGCCTACGCTCTCTCAGCATTTCCAGTGCCGATGAAGGGGCTCTGCTCAGGTGTCTGGGCACTTGCAGAAAAAGTCCGTCTGTTACGGTCCCTTCAGGTCGTCGGCCTTCTCTCTCACACAACGTCAATCGTCCTCTCTACTTCAAAAAAACTGCGCGCTTCTCTTCCTACTCTCGCGCGTTGATCGCCTCTTAGTGATCTAAAAATAGCGCTTAGTCACAGCTCACACTAAGTGACTACCCTACTCACCACGCGTCATTGCTCTCATGGCACGTTTCCGTGACAAGTAGCCTTCCGCAGCCGGTTCCGCTGAAGATGGTATTGCTGGCTGCTTGCAGCTGCCTTCTGAGTTTGTGTGTGGCTGTTTTGTCGTATAAAAGCCGACAGAGCGACCTAGGATGACAAATATGTATCATCCTATGGACGACAAACCTGTCATCCTGTCTGGATGTCGATCATGGGCTTCCTGGCCGTCTGCACCTTCTGACGATTCCTGTCTAGTTGTAGCGGTCTCGCAGTGTCACAAAGACTGACTGGGATGCTCGCAATCAGCCGCGAACTTCCAAGACCCTGATGCTTTCTCCAGCTACCTAATCACCCTGACGTGATCGGCACGGCTGATTCGTCTTGTAGATACAGTTACAAACTATCTTTCGGCCGCGTCCTTACACTTTAATTGTCTGCACGTTCCTTCAGGGTTTTGCACAGTACATTGTCTGCTGTCTTGAGCTCACGCTTGGCTGCCAGTCCTGTGCATGTGGTGTGCAGTGAACGCGCGATCACTGATTTGCGTCCACACTGAGGTTCACTGTTGCAGCATGAATCAAGGTGCAACCAAATGTACATGGCTCGGATGTTGTGCTTTAGTAAATTTCACTCGTCCGTGACATGCATGCCAAAGTCCAACTGGTCTTTTAATTCTTTTGAGCGGTATAGATACAAAGCGGAGAGAGAGAGAAGCACGGAGTTGCATACTATACAGCATGCAGTTCCGTGAGGAAGCGGATTGCCAAGTGGTTAGTGTTGCTCCGAGCTCGAAGACGCTGATTCGATAACCGTGAGCTGCACCACACTCCTGCCTCGTCGATCCAGTTGGAAGTGCATGGGGACCTGACCCATGGTCAAAGAAACTATAAGGCCCTCACGATGCTGGTCCTCAGAAACGTGGGGGCCTCATACACTATCAGACCTTTATTCTCACACGACCAACAACAGGACACGGGACAACTTAATATATGGTGAAAGCGTAAAAAACCAACCCCCTCCCCTCCCTTACAAAAAAAAATACAGTCTCAAACAAAGGAAACTTCCACGTCGTGCGTTGCGCATGAAAATCCTAAGGGGAGAGTATGCAGTTGCCTCCCTTGTCGTGCACCCAAAATGGCGTCCATCAGAGGTATGCTATTCATTTTTAAGCCATACTTTTTCTTTTTTTAAGATGAAAGTGTTATATTTCAGTGAAACGTTGGGGAAATCAAACAAATAAATCGAGATATATGCAAAATGTGTATGTTGAAGGATATGCTGCTTGTCATTTGCAGGGGTATTTTAATTTTATTACCAAACCATCGTCGAAGATCATGGCCGGCTGGTGTGATAACCTCTGGCGGACCTGCATAAATTAGTTTTCGTAAAACATTGTGCAACAGAATCTGCGGCAGCACAAGGTAAGAATTGGTATCTTTTAATATTTTGCAAAAGACACTCTGTTCTCTCCCAGTCCCGCATATGCGTGCAGTTTAACAACAGACAACTGCAGATAAATATACTACAAATAGAAATATTGAAATACTCAAATAGTATACTATTATTAGTCCCCAATCTGTGGTGCCAAATCTGAAATCGGATGGTATAGCACAGCAATTTTATGTTGGCTTTGTGAATAAATCAATTCTGGGGTTTTTAAGCGCCAATTCTTCTTTTGTTTCTCTACCCTGACATATATTAATTTTAAGCATGGTAGTATGGGGTCTTTCGGAGAATTATGCATGCGTGTGACCCTTGAACTTTTGGGGATAAGCGAACTTCCGCTTTGCCAGCGGACTCTCGTTTGTATGTAAGGTAGCTGCACTATGTCAGCCCTTACTACTAAGAAATCTCATTGAATCTGTTGCATACCTCAGTCTACTGTAATAAGTTACAAGTGCCCAACTTTGTCCTTCCATTGATTTCCAAATAATGAAAAAAGCATCCCTCTGAGATCTGGATGTAGGTACATGACAAAAAAATTCAAAATGTTTTCTTTTTCAAAAAAATAATGTATATCAATATAAAGAGCTTAAAAATACAAGCAAAATGATATAAAATTTATTAAAATAGGCCAAAAATTATGGAAGTTATGAAATTTTCTTTGATTGAATTTTGTCACGTTTTTTTTACATGGGGATCTTAAGGTGAGCATTAAACAATTATAACTTCTACAGATCTACACCAATATTTAAAAATAAGATTTTACTGATTTATTTTAATGTAATACCTAAAGTTACACACTTAATTGTGCATGAAAAATAAGCAGTGCACAGAGTACTAGAAGACTAAATATTTAAACACTTTACATGATACTTAAATTTGAACAATGAAAATAAGCTTCAGTTTATTTATTTATATTATTATTTGTAATTGAAACACAAATAATAATTCTATTGACCACAGCAATACTTTCTGTTTAAAAATAGGCTGCTTGAGAGATTATGTCAACAGCTCAAGAGGCATACGGAGCGAAGGTTGTCATGAATAAATAAAGTTTAAACCAATAGTCCACAATCTTTTCGGTCACGTGATGGGATCTCGTGCCACGCAATGTAAATGAGAAAACCTGTTTCTCAGTTCACAGCAAACTGTGTGCACACAAGATTTTCACAATTATCTGTAAAAACGAAACTAAAATGAGTCTTCTAGGAGAAGAAATAAAGAATAATAACTGGATAACGGTCAGATTTTCGATTAGGTCTCTTTAATTAGACACGCTGAGATTTGCGAAACACTATGGCAACAATTTTGCTCAGTGCAGAATGGACTTTTGAAAAAATAAAGAATTTTAAAATATGTGCACATAGAAACCCCACAGAATTAAGAAGATGCATTCAAAAATGCTCAGTTAGTTGAAATATATCAATGCTTTATCATAGAATTACTTAGTTTCTGCGTCGCGAGGTTGTTTTTGGGAGCGTCTTTTTCGATCTGCTCAAAGTGGGCTTACAAACAAGCATCACTGGCAAGAGATATTTTAACAATAACAACAAATAATGATTATCATCACTTGGGAGATCTATTTTTTTAAAAGTAAATATTTCACATATAATTAAAATCTTCGGTACCCCAAAGCACGTGTGGAAAAACTTGGCTTCAAATTCTCACGAGAGTTTCAACGCTGCGACTGCCCCCCCCCCCCAAACCTAGATTGTCACGTACCTACTGGATGCGGTCATTTTAATTAATAATTGTATTTACTTCCATTACCACATCCATCTAGTAATCAGAAGTAATAATTATCAATCTGGTGAAAACAAACACTCAAGAACTACATGCATCAAACTTTGAGTGATCCCCATAAGCCTTTAACTGTATGTGGTAATGCTGAAATTCAATTCCAGCGCTTGTGATTAGATAGCATTGATCAAGTAGTAACAGTGCAATTTCCAAACAAATTGAAAGATAATTAAAAACATGATCTGCTACAATTTGCTAGTTTATTGCCTTTCCCTCATCTAAGTTGCTATTGAGTGGTGAACAATTAAAACAGCATTATGAAATAGAAAGGAAAACAAAAATAGACTTTGTCCTGCCTTAAATTTGTTAAAAATGAGCTGTTGCGTCCTAAGGATTTGGTGCGACTGTAGAAACGACTATACTGCATGATGTATGAACTAAATTATAAATTGATTGAGCAGTATACGAGGCACTACAGAATTAGCAAAATAATAATTATTTTGTAATATGCAACCCGAATTTCCAAGTTTGCTTGCAAGTATTCGCCCAATATGATGGACAATACATAAGACACACAGATCGGTACCTCCTCCTCCTAAATTAACAATGCTTTTACTAGACATGCTTGTGCAAAATTTTTAAGAATGATATTTTGGTAAAATTAAAAATTAGATCAAAGGAAATTGGGGTTGGTGAAACTGACAGTATAAGTCAGTGGAAAATGCTGATGCTGTGATCAGAAATCACCATCTTAAACAGCAATGGACTTTCCCTAGCTGGGTTTCCTGGAGCTGTATTCTTATCCACCAACATAGCTGAACTGCTGCATTTGAATATGCAGCAGAAGAGATCTAGGCAATATAATTGTAAATGCAAAGAGTTGAATAGCTCACATATCCTGAACATCACTGGCAAGCACTTTGAGAAGTCTGGACTGGCAAGCATCCTACTTGAGTCTAAAATTGTGCCACAGAGATCATTAACCAGTGTAACAAGAGAGCAGCACTATGACAGGACGATCCACGTAGTCCAGGTTGTTGGTGATGTCTTACAGGCTGGAGAATGCGGATTTCCGAGAACTGCTATCAGTGCTCCGAGGATTAAAAAATTGTCTCGAGAAAAACAAAACTCAGAGTCTCAAAGCCCGATGCGTGTTTTTCCGCAGCACTCATATAACACTTTCAGTTTAAATGCCGCCCGTAGTACTGCTTGGCCTCAGCTACTCGTGTGACTGGCATAACTTTCATGTGCGCTATCAATTCTGAATGCTGTTGTGAAACTACCGTCATTTTCAACCCGTTCTGTTCTAAGCAGCGATTCTCTCTTTGTTTTTGTCGGGTTATTTTTGACGACAGTGTCGTGCGAATCACTGATAACCAATTGTGGTGATCCCTCCCGAGAAGAAGAGATTGTTAACAAATGGAAGTGGGAATGGACTGAGAAAATGGTGTCAGTGGACGGCTC
>SMGT01007820.1:159539-186092 GCA_004794575.1 Lanistes nyassanus
AATCTCCGCCATTCCTGACATTCGCTTTCCATTTTGCGCTGAGTACAATAACAGGTATACACACCTACTTATCATTTACTCCATGGCTGTTATGTTTTTTACTTTTCCAATTTTGAATAATCAACCCACTCTGAGGAGGAACAAACTTACTGATTGTTCACAGAGGCTTAGAATCAAAACCTGTATTAGTGGCATGGTATTTGTGGGTTGTTTTTGTTTTCAGTAGACTAAGATTTTTGTGTATTAGTAAAAGGGATTCCCTCAGGGCTTGACCCAGGGGCCTGACAGCAGCTGCTAAATCCCTGCTAGATTTCAGAGTTTTTTCAATCATACTGTTCTCCAGCCTGGTCTTAAGAAGGAAGCAGCGAAACGTCTTCATGGAAGTACAAAGAGAAAAAAAGGAAATTCTGGCCATGTGTACCAGCCTTTCCTTAACACAAGTTTCTGGATCTTTTTCCTATACCTGATTTTCAGTTGTTCAAAAACAAGTTTGCATTATTTATCTATACCAGGTTCAGTCGTCTCCCTAATTTATTCATTCTGGATTCCACACCTAGACATGGCAGATTTGCTGTTCAGCGTAATTCGTGCTGAACTTGAAGGCAATTGGGGCATCCACTTCAGCACTGCAGCCGGTGTGCTACCTTGGTACTTTGTTTATGACCGTGTGAATTATCAGATTTCCTGATAACGCACAACTGGGGGGGGGGGGGCAATTTATGCACAAAAATTCAAGAGTGTGACGTGGCGGGCCGTACCTTAACTTACTGGACTCGACTTCTCAGAATTACTGGGCAAATTTTTATGGTAATCTCGTAAAATGTAGATTTAATTGAGCAATCGTCACCAAAACCTTTACTGCAACAGGTCAATGGTTTCTACACCAGAGGGTGACGACGCTGTGAAATAATGTGAATAACTAGAGAAATCTACCAAGGGAAAAGATTCTCACACTCTGACACGTCCGCTCAGTCTCACGCAGGCAAAACACTACTAGCTCAAGAGCCCCCACCCTCGTAAAACACTCAACTGCAGCGAACTGTTATCAACATATATTTCAAACACTAACTGGCTCGACAATATCAAATATATCTACAGATTATTTACAGATGTAGCCGGGTGGTGATTGCGTAACCCCCCCAGGCGCCCAGCCTGTCGACCCTTGAACTCTTCATAGCCGGCATGGCGTGGATAGTAGCATCATGCACCTTACTGGTCGTCTGTTACTCAAGAGTGGGAAACAAAGGGTATCTGTGCAGGGAAGGGCCAAGGACTCAGTGTCCGAGGCCACCGTAACCCTTTGACGTAATCTAGATGCGACCAGGCTTCCCCAGTGAACGGTAGGGCAACTTAGAGTCATAAGGGGATCAGGGTCGCTCTAGAACAAGGGTGGACCGAGCATCTCGGCGGGAGGCGGGGGGCGAAAGGTCAGCGACAATGTGCGAGGAGCGTGGTTAAAAAGAGGAGAAAAAATGTAGAAGCAGAGTTGAGTGGAGTAGTGCATTCAGAGTGCGAGCTTCGAGTGAGTCGCTCGTCTTTCTTTAGTTGCTGTGCCCTCACAGTGACATGAGGGAGAATAAAAGTTTACATGGAGCTGTGAAGACGACTTGTTGCTGTGTCCAGAGTGGAAGGGTGATAGAGCCATTTCCACAATTAAGAAAATAACAGGACCCGCTACCGCTCGACCCTGTTACACAGAGAATCACCTTGCTCGTGTCTAGGGTAAGATGCTGCCTGATTACGTCCTACCACGTGGTATCAGACAAAGAAGATGAACTCCAGAGGGGGAATCAAACTGCAAACCGGCCTATGATCCCACTCAATACGCACATACAGTAAGTGACCGACAATAGAGCTCCTACGCTTGTCACTACTGAAACCACTACTTCTGCGATACACAATTCCAGGGCTATACAAACTGAATCAATAAGTGACCAACGACAGAGCACCTACTCTTGTCACTACTGATACAACAACTTTTGTGATACACAGCTCTAAAGCTATCAATAAGTGACCAACAACAGAGCACCTACTCTTGTCACCACTGAAACCACTGCTTTACTGCAATACACAGCTCGAAAGGTATTCAACGACCAACTATGAAGCTAAGACACTTCCACGAACCGCACTTCACTCTATACCCTCTTAGCGTACTTGCCCGGCAACTAGCTTATGACGTCTCCTTTCTCCGGCAGGATAAAACCACCTATCTTAAATCAACACGAGTCCCAGACTCTAAGATAATCTATGGCAAGAGCAGTCCTACAAGGCACAACAACAGACACTTACTACTTTGTCTAGTAGTCGGCAGAATACACCCCGGGTACCTGCGTGTGATGCTAGAGTCTTTTGCTCTTTTCACGTCTTGGCGAGGGGTCGAGGTCCGTGGGTCTAGACGTGTCTGCTTTCACTAGGTCTCCCTACATTGACTCTCAATGTCCTGTCCTCTGTGTGTGTGTGTGTGTATATCCCTCTAATCGCGTTTTTGCCTCCTTAAGTAGCAGTCATTCTGAGGCATTAACCTCGAGTAAACCGGTTCTGGTCAGACTAGGTGGAGCAGGGCAGCTGCCATGACCAATGGCATATCACTCACCTATCTAAGCATGGAAAAAAGGGGAGGAGCTAGCTGGCTAAGCTAAGAGTGACAGGTGATATCCTAGGAGTGACATGTGACAAAGAGTGATGCAGAGATTTGTATGATGATCCCTGCTAAATGGCCCGTAGATTTCAGAAGAGATGGTCATTTTGACCCATGGTTTTTACAAAAAAAATTTCAAAAGCACTGATAATGCTGGGTGTTGTCCAGTACACCACCATGAAATGTTGACTGTTCCTGATTCAGATCCTGCTTTGGCAGATTTTTAATATGCCGGGGTCTATGTCAACAACAAGAGCAGTATGTTATGCAGCCATCTATGGACCAAGCCAGAGCACAGCCCTTTAACAGTAACAGCAAAAGCAGAGGGACAGATTGGTTTTTCTTGCAGTAGTGATGACAAGTAATGCAGTTTATCATTGGATTCTGTCGACACTTGACTTGCTGAAAAAACTGCACGGAGACAGCAGGAAAAAACAGGGTGTTGCAGGAGAAAGGACTCTGATAATTCCAGACAGAAGAACGATAAAAATAATGTCCAGAATGCTCTACTGTTTCAGAGCAGAGTGCCTGCTGACGCACAGCTGGGGGTACTTTATGCACAAAAATTCAAGACTGATGCAGATATTTTAAAAACCATGTGTCATGGTGTCGCAAACTTTTAACATTTGGAAGATTAACACCAGAGGCTGCATGGGTTTGACCCCTGCTTTTTATAAAATGACCCTTAAATTTCAGGCTTGAGGGTCATTTTGACCCTTGATTTTAAAAATTCAGGAAGTACTAAGTGGAGAATCCACATCCCACTTATGTACGAGAAATGGTAATCAGTACTGTTTGGAGCAAGATTACAGTGGACACTCACTAAATGTCTCAGATAATCTTCTGACTGCACACTTAAAAGAACCACATCACTTCAGGTTTGTTGTGCAAAAAAGGCTTATTTCAAGAAAGGTTAAGCTTGCACAATACCAAACAATGGAACTGAGAATTTTCTGTTTGGCTTATAAGAAACAAACTGGATAAATATCTTTTATCAAGATTGCTTGTTGCATCATGAAACCAAAGTTTTAATCTACAACAACTCATGGCATGTTGTTTTTCAGTTTCCACATAGCCATGTCAACAGCAGTTGTTGTCTCCAGGAAACATGCAAAGCCACCTTGCTCGACCATCTTGAATCCAGCTTTCCAGAGATGTTGAGGCCCATGATCTTACAAGATGCAGCTTCAGTCTTGGATACTATGGCTGCAATTACAGCAGCATGCAGTTGAGGTGCCTATAATCTGCATAAACCTGTCTATATTTATCTGTTTATTATCACATGCATTGGCATACTGGCATATTAGTTACTCAACTTACTGCAATGCATCTGGGATGGATACAGCAGGGTTTTTTTTCGAATACATCAGTCTGTGCCTCCATTGTATTTTTGTTTGGGTGCCAATGTTTGTGGACTGAAATTTTGATGATCAGAGTGATCTTGTACAGGTGCATTTTGCTTAAAAGTAACATACAAAATGTCTATAACCTGATAATGTTTTCTCCATCTCCTCCAGTTTCCCGACTTTTCTCAAAGTGTTGAGCTTTGTGCATAATACAGAAACTCAGCCCATCATTGCCTTTGATTGGCTTCATAAATTCATGATTGCAAGTAGTCCCTCCTTAGTATCAAGGATGGTGAACGGCAATGAAAGTGCAGTGCAACTGGCCTTTAGGTGAGAGCTGTGAGTGAGATCCAGAAGACACCCATCTAGTTCCACTCGATTTCGAAGTCAGGAAGGAATAAGGGATTGCTGGGTGCCTTCCTGACAATGCAGAGGAGGCAACTGTCACTGAAAGGCATTTCTCAGGTGCATTGCATCTCATTTCTTTTTGAAAGGTCGCACAAGCTTGCTGCTTGTGTCCTAGGGTAAACTGGATGTTTATCAAAATATCATGATCATTTTTTTCAAACCAGCAGGTGTCAGAAAAGCTAGTTTTTTAAGCATTAAAAATATTAGATTATGTGGATCTTATGATTGTTGATAAAACTGTGTCATTTAAATTAAGTGCATGTTATGGTACAGGGGGTAACATGGCTAGATCATGGGGTTTTTTAATGTTAAAATCTGCCAGTACAGCCAAAAAGTTGCTTCACAATATTCTTACTTGCAAAAGGTTCATCAACCAGTTTCTGTAAAACTGATCCATTTCATAAGAATTATTAATAACATTTAACACAGTGTTTGCAAAAGGCAAATTTGGTAATCCTTATGCATACTTGGGATATTTCATTACTGCATATAAATCATGTTCATTTGTTCTTCTTTCTTATAAAACTGGTTTTTGAGTCACTAGGGTGCTTTCTTATGTGAACTGAAGTTACAGCACTTTGTGAATGTCTTACCACATGCCTTTATAAGTTGTATGTGTACGGTCGATCGCCAGTATGAGTTTTCATGTGTGGCCCAAGCTAACTGTATAAGTCTGTGCAAAATGAAATGCCCATAGTTATAGAGTCAATAGCCAGTAGCTGGTTTGGTCTTCAGCCGTCTACATTCTGCATACAATGTCGGCAACCAATTCTTTTACAGACATCGCAAAGACTACACCAGTACGAAATGAGAGCGCAATGCAGACAGCGCTGAGCATTCTGTAAACTACTTGATTATATGACCTAAATGGTACCAAACTTGAATCATTTCATGGGATTATTTCACTGAATTCAGTATTCATATGGACATACAGTCACTGTAAACAGTCACTTTTTTATGTGTTTGTGTGTGTGTGTGTGTCAATGGAAGACTTGTGAAAAGACATTTACACAGAGCAGTTGCCTCAAAACATATAGTAAACTATACTGGCTGCTGGCATCGTATGCAGAATGTAGACCCCTGAAGACCAAACCAGATGTAGCTTGAAAACTTGTGGTTAATGGATTAAAGTCACATGACACATCAATGACGGTTGGTACAGAAACTTATCTCACTATGCATAGCAAAAAGTCTTAAGCTGTAACCACTTATGATGGGAATACCCTTTCTACGTTGTTCAGATGTGGTTCTTGTTTGTTATATGGCTCTGATAATTTTGGGATAAATCTAGTTCACTAGATATGCAGATTCTTTTGTGACCCTAACCCTAACCCTACCCAAACCCTAACCCTAACCCTAAACCCTAACCCTAACTACAGTGGTGCTGACTGCTTAACTTTTCCTGTGTAAGAGACCCCAGAGGCTTTTGGCAGACAGATCCGATAGTAGGACTTTTCAGTACTCCAATACTGCTAACTTCAAAGGCACTCCTCTGGGGGAATGGACAATAGATCAGAAAGCTGCCTCTGTGATAATGGCAGAGTGCTCTGACTTGCTAGCCTTGTTCTTCTTGCATATAAAACTGGTTTTTGAGTCGCTAGCATGCTTTCTTATGCGTACTGAAGTTACAGCACTTTGTGAATGTCTTACCAGAAAAGCTAGTTTTTTAAGCATTAAAAATAATATTAGATTATGTGGATCTTGTGATTGTTGATAAAACTGTGTTGCTATGCAGTAACGCATACTCAGCTGATTCTGAACTAAAGCATGCCAATTGCGTTCTCCACATGGAAAGTTTGTGCTGAAGTAAATAATTAGATTATCAATTTCACTGATATAGGTAAGTTATGTCATTTAAATTAAGTGCATGTTAATGGTACAGGGGGTAACATGGCTAGATCATGTGATTTTTTAATGTTAAAATGTGCCAGTACAGCCAAAAAGTTGCTTCACAATATTCTTACTTGCAAAAGGTTCATCGACCAGTTTCTGTAAAACTGATCCATTTCATAAGAAGTATTAATAACATTTAACACAGTGTTTGCAAAAGGCAAATTAGGTAATCCTTATGCATACTTGGGATATTTCATAACTGCATATAAATCATGTTCATCTGTTCTTCTTTCTTATAAAACTGGTTTTTGAGTCACTAAGGTGCTTTCTTATGTGAACTGAAGTTACAGCACTTTGTGAATGTCTTACCACATGCCTTTATAAGTTGTATGTGTATGGTCGATCGCCAGTATGAGTTTTGATGTGTTTTTGTGAATGTCTTACCAGATGCCTTGAATGTATATTCTCGGATGCCAGCATGAGTTTTCATGTGTGTTCCAAGCTAACTGCTCTGTATAAGTCTGTGCAAAATGAAAGGCCGATATTTATAGAGTCGGTAGCCAGTATAGTTTACTTTGTGCTTTGAGCCGACTGTTCTTTGCAAATGTGTTCTGACAAGTTTTGCATCTATAGGGTTGGTCACCAGTGCGAGTTACCAAGTGTTTGAGCAGACTGCTATTGGAACGTGTCACATTTGTAGGGTGGGTTACTAGTATAGGTAACAATGTGCCAACTGCTCTGTGTGAACTCAAATGCCTCAGTAGGCATGGCAGACTGTTACTACTACTACTAAAGTACACCAGCTTTTGAAGGGGACACAGATTTCAGCACGATTGAAATAAATTCTGCTTGCAAACTATTGCAAGTTCAGTAATCTGCTTTTCGTATTTCAAAAGATAAATTTTTGAACATCAAAATAATTATAGAATCATACTGAAAAAAAGTATTAAATAGTACTTACTGTTTGGTATTAGATGTAGTCACTGAATGCACTGTATGCGCCTACTCAGTTTCTTCTACCATGGCTTTGCCTGTGGTCTCTATGTATCTGATAAAAATATGTAGGAAAAAATCTATCACTGATAAAAACATAAGTCCAATGCAGGCTCGAAGAAAAATTTAAATGCAGTAAAATGATTCCTACCTGAAATCTATCTGGAGTGAATTCTGTGTAAAACGCTGCATTGAAAAAGTTATCCAAGTGAATGCACAAAATGGTGGGCGCGATTGTCTCGCAAACTACTAAACAAGGTTTCGAGATCACAGTTTAGAAGTCATGCATTGTGTGGTCAGATGGAAGGAAAAAATGATTCTAGTATAGGACTGGTGTAGGCTTTGTGATGTCTGTAGAAGAACTGGTCACTGGCATCGTATGCAGTAGAATATAGACAGCTGAAGGCCAAACCAGATGTAGCTTGGAGACTTGTGGTTAGTGGATTAAAATCACGTGACGCATCAGTGATGGCAGGTACAGAAACTTTTCTCAATATGCATAAAAAGTCTTTGGATATAACCACTCACAATGATAGGAATGCATTGTTCAGAGGTGGTTCTTGTTTGTCCTATGGCTCTCAAAAATTTGGGATAAATCTAATGAAATATGCGGATTCTTTTGTGACCCTAACTACAGGGATGCTGGCTGCTTAGCTTTTCCTGTGTCGGAATGCCCAGATGCTTTTAGTGGACAGATCCGCTAGCAGTGCTCCGACAATGCTAACTTCAAATGCCTTCCTCTCAGGGAATTGACAAAAGATCAGAAAGCTGCCTCTGTTTCTGATAATGGCAGAGTGCTCTGACTTGCTAGCCTTGTTCCAGATCTCATGATTAATTACTTTGGATTTGATTCCCACAAGCTCCCACACCTAATTGGCAGACCACAGACTGTTGCATGAAATTCAGCCAATTAAGCGTGTAACGTTTTCTGGGGTGAGCTGGAATTTTAGGGAAGAAATACGACAGTTTGTGGTGTGTAACAATTCTCTGAACAATATGTAATACAACTAGCATACAATTGAATTCATTCTTAAAAGCGTGATATCGCAAAAGACTACTTGCGGGGTACGAGTTATCCAAAACCGGAATGGAACAATTAATCCAATGTCTTTCACATTAGGTAATGGTCCGCAGAGGTAGTCTGAACAAGATAAGACAGTTGACACAGAGGATGCAGTTCGTAGAGATGCAAGTGTCGTGACTGAAGGACGTAGACCTGAGAAAGTCCGCAAGCAGGGTCACAGGTGAACTGTAAATTCGGTCGTACTGAGCCAGTAGACCCCAGTAGATGGAGCTGGTCCAGAGGTAACAGGACACTGGTTACGAACAGCGTATCGTACAGTTAGTTGGTTAGTCCTTGAAATGTCCTTGCTTAACCGTCGCAAGTTAACGCCTTGTTCCTCATAGATTTCAGATCTATGAGGAAAGTCCACTCTCACTGGTGGATAAATCCGCTTGACTGCACACTCCCAGCCTACTATTAGACTTTTTAAAAAGAGACAGGTTCACGGAGATGAATACTGACAACTCAGCCGTTAAGCCTTACACCACTGAAGACTTAACAATGTCTTATGCTTCTTTCATAAGACGAGGAAAAGTTGACAACATAACTCACTCGCAGAAGTGTAAAAATCCTTCTCGCGACGAGTAAAGAACTAATTCGGTTGTCCCGCGATAGTTTGCTATGTAGCTATACGGGTACAACCTTCATAGGAGCGCATATAGTGAACGGTTGACCGTTGACAATGGACTCAAGACGGGGCGACTGTTTCACTTCCCGCTGCTTTCTTTCCAAAATTACTATTCTCCTAGGCGGGTTAGTCCATGCGAAGAGACGTATACCTTCCATCGGCGATGTTTGCATGTGCATTTTCACCTGAGCTGTGAATTTTATTCTTGAATGGGTCATGTCTAACAAACTGGAAATGTCCATCAACACTTCTGGCCTGCTTAGAACCTTTGCTGCAGTGTGACTGCTCCTGTCATCTTGCTGCACCTGTGCAGCATAAATTTTAAAAGTGTAGTTTCCTGTGCTGGCATACACATACCTAAAAGATTGCGTGTGTGTGCTCAGAGCCAACTGCTCTGCATTTTTTTGAGCCAGCTACTCTGTGTAAATCTCTTGTGACCTGTCTGGCATTTATAAGGTCAGTGGCCACCACGAGTTACCATGTGTCATTGTGTGCTCAGAACCAACTGTTCTGTGTAAATCTCTTGCAACATGTTTTGCATTTATATGGTCAGTTGCCACCATGAGTTACCATGTGTCATTGTGTGCTCAGAACCAACTGTTCTGTGTAAATCTCTTGCCACATGTTTTGCATTTATATGGTCAGTTGCCACCATGAGTTACCATGTGTCATTGTGTGCTCAGAACCAACTGGTCTGCATTTTCTGAGCCAACTGTTCTGTGTAAATCTCTTGCCACGTGTCTGATATTTATATAATCGGTTGCCAGCATGAGTTACCATGTTCCCTTGTGTTCTCTGCTGAACCTGTCTGGCATTTATATGGCTGGTTGCCAGCATGAGTTACCATGTGTCATCGTGTGCTCAGAACAATCTGTTCTGTGTAAATCTCTTGCCACATGTTTTGCATTTATATGGTCAGTTGCCACCATGAGTTACCATGTGTCATTGTGTGCTGAGAACCAACTGTTCTGTGTAAATCTCTTGCTGCATGTTTTGCATTTATATGGTCAGTTGCCACCATGAGTTACCATGTGTCATTGTGTGCTCAAAACCAACTGTTCTGTGTAAATCTCTTGCTACATGTCTGGTATTTATATAGTCTTACCATGTGTCATTGTGTGCTCAAAACCAACTGTTCTGTGTAAATCTCTTGCTACATGTCTGGTATTTATATAGTCAGTTACCAGCATGAGTTACTGTGTTCCCTTGTGTTCTCTGCTGAACCTGTCTGGCATTTATATGGCTGGTTGCCAGCATGAGTTACCATGTGTCATCGTGCGCTCAGAACCAACTGGTCTGCATGTTCTGAGCCAAGTGCTATGTGTAAATCTCTTGTTGCATGTTTTGCATTTATATGGTCAGTTGCCAGCATGAGTTTTGATGAACGTTCTAAGGCAACTTCTTTCTGTGAATGTCTTGCCATACGTTTCACATGTGTAGGGCTGACTACTATTGTGGATTTTTGCACTTACTGAGAGTTGACTGCTCAGTCCGAGTAAATTCTCTTGCTTACCCTGTGTTAACTGCTTTTGTAGATGTCTTTTCATGTGCACACATTTATATGGGTGGTCTCCTATGTGCAGTCTGATACATGCTTTGAGTTGACCGCTTGGTGAAAATGGCTTGTCACATATCTCACATTTGTAGGGGCGCTTGCCAGTGTGCAGTTTCAACTGCTTGAACTGAATCAGGTGCTGGGTTTTTTTTTCGGAATAACCTCGCTCGTTTGCTCCGAGTTGGCTGCTTTGTATAAATGTTTTTTCGCATGGTTCACATTTGTAGGGTTGGTCATCAGTTACGTATTTTCACGTGCTCTGTGTTGACCACTCTCTTGCCGCATGTCCCACATCTGCAGGGTTAGTCTCCAGAAAAAGTTTCACATGCCTGACATTTATAAGATTGGTTGCCTTTTTTACATTCTCATGCATGTTACCGTTGTGTGCAGATGTCTTTTCCAAGACCTCACATCCCCAAGGGACCAGGCTTCACATGATGGGGGTGAGCTGGTCCACACCTTTTCTTACACTTTTATACATTTATCTACCTTCATGCTTTTCTTTGCCGGCCAAAAGTTCTTACTGGGGTTTGTCCTATGTTTCCTTTGACTGGTTTGGCATTTCCCCTGTCTTCCTCATCTCAATACTCTGGCTTCGAAGTGTTCTTCCGTCTGTGGTTTTCGTGAGACCAGTCTGGATTAGCTATATCTAAGCTTTAATATATCTCGTCTGCATCCCTGGTGGGATCCTGCTGAGGATGTCCAGTTTGATACTGGTCAGCCACATCCTCTCATCGGAGTTGTAGGTTGGATATTAGGTATGAACATTTTTTTCCTTAATGACCACCAGAAAATGGCTGCAACCTCTTTCTAAACTTTCTCCATTTCCAAAGGTTTCCAGCCAGTTTCCCTCCGATATTCTATTAAAACACTCCCAAGTGAAGAACTTGTGAATTGCAAGATACAAAAGGCATCTAATGGTGTTTATAACAGATGGGCAAAACTTTGTAGACAGACTTGTTACAGGTGCTGTATACCTGTATGCTGTATACTGTATGCTTGTACACCAAGCATATGTAACTGTCCACTCCCATTTCTTTAAAAATGCACTTATTTTGAACAGATTTTTGGCGCAAAAAACTCATGGTTTTTTGCCCTAACATTCTCAAGCAAGTTTGTAGACACTAGGCGAAAAGCATTCCATGCTTGTTTCATATCACCCTGCAGCAAGTTGATCAGAGCTGGGTGCTCGATATTCTTCTCTCCAACTGCTACATTTTGTCTGCGAGTCCACTGCTTCTTCAGGTAGTGCGGTTCCCTTGCTCGGCTATCCCATGTGACATGTTGGGCCGTAACTTAACTACTGGACTCGACTTCTCTAGAATTACTGAATAAACTTTTATGGTGATCTCGTAAATGTAAACTTAATTGAGCAATCGTCACCAAAACCTTTACTGCCTCAGGTCAATGGTTTCTATACCAAAGGGTGACGACGCTGTGAAATAATGTGAATAACTAGAGAAATCTACCGAGGGAAAAGATTCTCATAGTCTGACACGTTCGCTCAGTCTCACGCAGGCAAAACACTACTAGCTCAAGAGCTCCCACCCTCGTAAAAGACACAACTGCAGCGAACCATTATTCAACATATATTTCAAACACTGACTCGACAACATCAAATATATCTACAGATTATTTACAAAGAATCACCGTGCTCGTGTCTAGGGTAATATGCTGCCTGATTACGTCATACCATGAGGAATCAGACAATAAGATAAACTAAAGCCAGAGGGGAAATCAAACTGCAAAACAGCCTATGATCCCTGTAACGCCTCCATGTGTCACTCGCGTTCATACGACAACACACTTCGACGACAACGACAAAGTTTATTAATTGAAGAAAAATGAGTAATGGGCGGAGGCACGGCGGTTCATCTAAAATACTACTTCTCTAATCTTGATAGTCTAGTGGTTTTCTCTTCGACCTGTCTCTCGAATAATGTCTTCTCCAGTTTCTAACTTGCCTATACCTTGCTTATCAGTTTCTCATCTTCGCCGTCCTATTGACATGATCGGGGGATGACTTGTGGGCGACCGCCACAATATGAAAATAGTCACCTCCCACATCTTACGGTTCAATTGTTATCTGTAGCGGAGAGGGTGGGTTGTCTTCCTGATACCAGCTGGCCACCTCAAGGAACAGCTCAAGCAATACTTCCTTCCATTGGCCGGCCATGATCCATGCCCGCAGTGTTGCCTTCTGTTCGGGTGGCTCGATGATTGCATCCACTAGCAGTTTCAGGTATTTGTGCGCCAGATGCTTGGGCAATGTGCATACGCCTTCCATCTCTTGACTGCTGCCCAGCCATGAGGGCTTTCGGGCCGTCTTCCTCTATCGTCCTCTGAAAGCCTGTCCTGCCTGAGTCGCTGGCGGGCCCGCATATATTGGGGTGAGAGGCATCCAAAATATTCTAATGAGCCTCTCTCATTAGCGAGCGACCCGTCAGTGCTCCCATTAGCTACTCTCTGACAGCCAGATTTATGTTGTGGTTTTGGTCCCACTCGAGCGGGGCAATTGCGCCATTATCCTCCACGCTCGAGGTCGACCTTTGACTAACTTGGTCAACACCCCTGGGTTTCCCGATCATTCAGCCATCTTGGTAATTGTTAATCGCAGGCTGCCAATTACCTTCCAACGATTAACAGGACTCGCCTACCATACAGCTCGCCTGCGACATTGTCTTTGGGACTTCCCTGCAGCACGTGGCTAATCGCCGCAGGTCAGTCCCATTAGGCATCCAAGCCTTGTCTTTCACCACATGACTAGTAGCGAGCAATTTCATCGTTACCACGACTAATCTGTCCTCCAAATCATAAAAAATATACGTGCTATACACATACCAGGCATGCGTAGTGTTATATCCCGCTCGATACACAAATACAGTAAGTGACCGACAACAGAGCTCCCACTCTCGTCACTACTGAAACAACTACTTCTGCGATACACAGTTCTAAAGCTATCCAACGACCATATGACACTTCCACAACCAGCACTTCCTCTACCTCCTCTTGGCGTACGCCCGGCCTCTAGCCTAACGTCTCCTGTCTCCGGCAGGATAAAACCACCTATCTTAAACCTGAGTCCCAGACTCTAAGATAGTTTATGGCAAGAGCAGTCCTTAACTTACAAGGCACAGTCAACAGTCACTTACATGTCTTTTTCGTAGACTTGGCGGCGAAATGCAGCCCAGTGTATTCAGTGTGATTGGCTTAGATGGCGAGGGGCAGAGGTCCGTGGGTCTACACGTGTTCACTTCTTTTGGTCTTCCTACTTCATCTGTTTGTCTCCTTCTGTGGGTAGCTGATTCCAGTGTCTATCTTTTCCCAGCTTAAGTACTATGCGCTCTCACGCCTTAAGGCCAGACACGGCACCCGAAAACGATGATTTGGGACCATTTTATGCATTTTGAGTTAACACCGTTTTTGTCACATTTGAACTATATATTATCATGTTCTGTCACTATTTTGTTCAAAAAGTGGCTAAATTTTGTGTAAAAAATCAATAAAGTGAGGTACCCCATCCTCCCTTTTGCTGTCGTTCGCGCTGTTTGCCAACAAATCGGTCTTTTTTCAACCTTGACAACGTGCCTTTGCGATGCACAAAGACCGCCATGTTTGGTACCGTGGCGAAGGTCGTTCTCTTCTCTATCTCCTTCAACTATTTTTGAAACTGTAGGGATAACAACCGAAGCATCGATTGGCTGAAAACCAGCACACTACACATGCGAACACTACCTTCAAATCACCACACAGGTGCCAGCTGTACTTGTTATACTTAATGGAATTGAGTATGTTTCTTTCATGTGGACAGCATGCGGCACTGGAATAGATGGAAGACGGTTTCCATTGTGCAAAAGCACAAGACTCAGTTTCGAAGAGTCTATAGTCTGCATTCTTGTGGGTCATGAGTGATTTCTAAGGCATTCATGAGGTCTTCATATCGGAACAGAATACCAGATTATAATCTACCAGCCGAATTGTACCGTTTGCGAGAACATACAGTGCATGGGCGTTCACCAGTGCCACGTCGATGGCATTGGTAAGCAAATGGAAGTACCACTATTGCCCCCTTATTCTAATTCTGTATGTTTTGACGTTCAAGTCCATCTTATCCACAACTCTATAATCTCACTGTGATCAGTTTGGGTTGGGAGACTTGAACATTTTTCTTCTCAGTCCTACTCCATCGTTTCACCTGTTAGATATGCTCAGTGGTTTCATGGTCAGATATAGTAGCCTTACGCGGCTGTTGTTCCATGTAACAGCCAAAATTTAATTCTTTGAATCAAATCTTCAGTGGTTCCTCGTTCTTTATTATTCATCTCCCTTTACTCGTTGCAATAGGACGCTTGTTTATTCTGTTGAGAATCGAGCAGTTCCTGTTTCTCTGTCATCAATATCTTGCAAAAATTTGAAAAAAAGGTCAAAGTCAACTTCGTGAGTGTATGGTGTCTCTAAAATTGAAATCGGCTTTAGTGTCACGATGGGTCGCACCTTAACTTATGGACTCGACCTCTCCAGAATTTCAGAACAAACTTTTATGGTGATCTCGTAAATATAAAATTAATTGAGCAGTCGTCACCAAACCCTTTACTGCCATGGGTCAATGGTTTCTACACTATAGCAGGTCCATCTGTTCCTGTCTCACTATGAATTTCAACAAGCCCAGTAACATCTACTGGTTCTTTGTCATCAATAATGTCATTGTCGGAAACTTCATCGACCCGTTCTGGACTTATTTCCACAATATCTTTTGGACCATTGTGGTCATCTTCATTGTCGGAAATATAAAAAAGTCATCGGGATTTCTAATATCGTGGACTTCTTTCAGAGAAAGAAGCCTAGGTCGTCGCGCCATGTCCTACAAAGCAGAACTGCAAGATATTTGCTGAAATTCTAGTCGGTATCAGCTGTGAGCCCCCAAATGGGGCTCGAAGTATACTCATCAACATTTGCTAGGGGTCACATAACAAAAACTCACTCATGAATCCGTTCATTGATAAACAGCTCCTTTTCATCTTTAAACCATTTTCAAAAGAGATAGAACAAAATAATGGATATTCGTAAACTGCACAAGTGGCAAATTACGGAAAAAGCACTATGGCAAAAATCAACTAAAATGCTTCAATACAAAATTAACAAAAACTCATCAAATCTAATGCCTTCAACTGGAATTGGTGTCAGGATGGTGTGGATGACGGCCATGCAGCGGCTTCTCGTGCTCCTGATGAAGGTTCTGATGTCCGCCTGGATCTGTTCTACGTGAATTGTGCTGCACTAGTTTTGTAGTCTATTTCTAAATAACCTACGAGAGACGCATATTGTTACAACCTCTACTCCCAGGAATGTAGCTACTCCTAGTGCCCTGGCTGTTGGCCTGCGTTTTTGCATCTGAAATGAGTTTGTTTGATCGGTTGGACTGCCTAACCTCTTCTCTGTCTCCAGAGACCACTTGGATCTCTCTAGTCTACCTGGCCCTGGTGCATGTCTGTAAGGGTTTGGGGTCTGGTTTTATTTCTTTATTTTGGTTCAACAGTCACTGGAAATAGGAACTGATTTTTCCTGTGCTGTGTTTGGCATTTCCTAGTCATCGTTTTTGGCATTATTTTCCTTTGTCTGTTTCTCCCTGTCACAATCTGAATGCCATCGTTGTCAAAGTGGCTGTCTTCTCCATGAGTTTTAGGTCAGTGCGTTGTAGCTTGTGTCTGGTTTCTCACGGTTTCCTTGCTCCGTCGTATCTGACAGTCTGCTAACGATTCTTGTCATTCTGCTAGTCGTCGTCCTCTTTCCTACTCTTATTTAGAGGGGTTCGATCCCCTATCTATAGCTGTTCCACTACCTACGTATGTTTGTCTACTTGTTATTATATATATACACGAGCCGCTACCGGTTTCTGATTTTGAACTTAATTTAAATTAGCTTTACCCCCTCCCCCTCTTTCCCGCAGCTGCCGACACAGCATAAAACCTCCAAAACCAAATCATCCCCCACCCCCAAGATACAAAGGCCCAAAACTGCCGAGCGGCATTGAGACAGTAACTGGTTAGTCTACCGTTGGTGGTACAGTCTACCGTTGGTGGTACAGTCTACCGTTGGTGGTACGACAGTCAATGCAGCGCTGTATCCTAGAACTGACAGCTTTTTACCAAAGCATTGTAGTTCTCACTTCTGCGTCAGTTGTGATTGCTTGACTGGTCGACTAGATAGATTGGCATCGTGCAGATGTCAGATGTTGTTTGCAGTCGTCTTTTGGTATATTGGTATCTTCTGGTACTGTGGCTTGTACCGATTCATTATTGGTGTCTTTTTTTTTAACGGGAGTGTTGGCGCTGCTGTGTTCTCCCAGCCGCAAAAAAGCGCTTCTTCAACTACATGATGACACAGACAGACCTACAATCTCTGGGCCATCCATCTCAGGTCTGTCCCGTCCTGCATCCAGTTCATGGCTCGTCCGGTCGAAGTCTCTGCTTTTTTCTTGCAGCCATATTGGAACGGTGTGTAATTTCTCTGTCACTAATTTTATGACCATCTGGTTAACACGGATTAAAGCCGTACGACCAGCAAAGAAAATACCTGACTACGGTATGTTATGATCATCTTGCTCTTGCTGGGAGCACCATGAAAAATGTTCAGTAATTCGTGGTGGTGGTGGTGGTGGTGGTGATTTGACGCACCTGAAGGGTCGTAGCCTCTGCAGTTCCATGTTACGGTTGTAATCCCTCGTAGGCTATACGCTGGCTTGGAGTGTATGTAGAAAATACTTTTTGCTGGGTTTCCTTTCCCCCAAATCCTTAGCCCATTCTAGGTGTAGGTGTTTTTTTCTGGGGGGGGGGGTTGCAAGAGAACCAATACATATATAATTTATCACTGGTCCCTGCAGTAAAAGTGTACCTTTGAGACGATTTCATAACACCAACGTCGGAATAGAAGTCACGAGCGAAGCAGATCTTCCATGGTAGCATGTGGCCTCCCTTGGGGCACCACTCCACAGTCGATCGACCCTGCTCGTAGCTTTCAAGAAACAGGCTTCTGGAGACATCACATTCCTGCAGGCTTCTGGCAGGAACTCTGAGGAGCATAAACAGTTAGATTCTTGATGTAAAAGTAGACTACAGCACGAAAACGGAGTGCAAAATGAGTGCAGACCAGTCACGTTTGGTGTTGCCAGGCTTGCCCTAGCTGTACGCCGTCATGGGGTCCCCCTCACTGATCATACCAGCCTTTATATTACTAGCCTATATCCATTCACCAGCCCCCCCTCCTACGTCACAAGGTCAAAGATTAAATTTGCGAGGCTTCTGATGGGGCTGTAATTGGAGCTGCTTCTTGCCTCGGGTTCCAAATCCTAAGTCTGATTTATGTGGAAAGCTCTATACTTATCTGCATTAAGTAGCTCTCTAAAGCCATTTAATACAGCCTACCAAGTATATTTTTATAACAATGACCATTGTATACTCTATGTGCAAAAATTTGTGTGAGAGAGAGAGAGATGTGCGGTTTTTTTCAAATGATTGAATTGCAAGTGATGGACTATTTTTTTAAATAAATGTTTTAACATAACAGGGCTGACTTGCATGAGCGTTCGTATATGCAATTCTGGTCATAAGGCCCATTTGGTCTGTGTATTTTATGTGCACCTTTACGTATGAACAGGACATAAGGACGTTCATGCAAGCCAGCCAAGGAATTGATGGCATAATGTACCTGTTGCACGACTGTTAAGAGACCCTGAATTTGGCCTCAGGTTAGCTGTAGCTCTATATGAGATCCATACACTGTACAATAAAAGTTTCTTTTCTATCATCAGTACTTGAGTTTCACTTTAAATGAATGAGCGGAGGCTCGCGAGTAATGTTTTGTCGCTTTCAGTTCAGTGTACATTGCAATTGTCTTAAGGGGGCACTTTGTCCTTTTGTCATGACGAGTGGTCGTAAATTGTGCGGCAGTAGAATGAAAAGGAGTGAAAAAGAATAATGTACGATCGAAGTATCGACTGATTGATTTAAAGAATGATCAACTGGTTGATCGATTGATTGATTGATTGATTAGTTAAGAAGAGAGGTAACCGAAAGAACGAGAGAGTTTGTTTTAAAACCAAAGTGCAAACTGCGGACACATCCGAAACAGCCATGCGTGACGACTGACGGGAGAGAACTTATTCCCGTTTCCCACAACACTGAAGAATCACGTGCAAGGGCACAGCGCGCCATTTTCGTCTTTTTTGTCACACAAAAAGCACGAACACTGTATGCAGACATGTTAATGGTCATTAATATTCTCAAAGATCTTTGCTGTTTTTGTAAGGAAGGAAATATCAGAACCCAATGAAAGTTCTAAGCTCCGCGGGCACATTTTGCATCAATGCTGTTGACTTGTCTCTGAAAACAACAGAAGGGGATCATTAGCCCGGGGAGGATATAACAACACTGGCGTTAATAATAACAGTATTGAGAACCGTGAACACTGCACGTACTTCCTTATCTAAAAACTACAGCTACGTGGGGCTTTTTTTTAAGTCTGGTGAGATTTGTTAATCGCAACAGTTATCTTAAAGTGGGGTAACCTGATTGATGATTTGGTCGGCTCTCAATCGCGTCCTACAACTAAAATGTCGATGCCTCGTAGCACTGAGGGAAAGCGTGCTTGCTATCGATACAGAGGTGTTGTGGGTTCGGATCCTGTGGTTCTCTGTATCCAGTTTATTGTATTCCTTACTCTCAAATGGCAGCGTGTAGCACAGCGGTGAAGTGTGCATTCCACTGACACAGTGGATCGTGGTGTCAGACACGTTACGCTCACCCAAGTTAGACTTCTGGGTACTCTTCCTACACGCAGGTAGAGGAATAGGAGGAAAATAGCGCTGTGAACAGTGTGGCTAGACTTATCCCACTGGATTGTTGAAACCCAATTTCTTCGAAAGGGGTCTAACCCTTTGACTTTTCTTCAGGCGAGATTTACATTGTCAAAATTATTCGAAAATACACGAATAAAGTGCTACTTACCCTCGTCTGGGCGAAGAAATACAGGCGGGTCCTCACTAGCGCTCGCTGCTCGCTCTTGAAGAACGAGTTTCCCTGCGACGGCCTTAACTACACGGGGGAGTCAATGCTAGTGGTCAGTCTACAGCCAGCGTGAGTAGAGTTTAAAACCAGGTATAATCTCTCGTAGACAGTTTCCGTGCACAGTTCGTGACGGTAGAAAAACAGCAGCATGTCAAATCATCACAAACAGATTGCGACTCAAGGGTTCGAACCTCGTGTCGGGCACATGCACTTTTTCTGCCTATAGCTCCTGTCTACAGGTCTGGCCGCAGCCCACGGCAAGGGTCGATCCATTTTCCATCCTGGGGGTATTGACGTCCTCCCGCACTATATATATAATATATAGATACTTCAGAACGGTTTTGTTAGAGTTCAGTTTAAGCGAAGGAGCCCACGCTCTTCATCGCCTGGTGTGGAGGGCAAGGGAGGGTGTGACCAACAGATTGTCAACTGGCGAGCGCGAAGCAAGCATTGTTTAACCGTTAGAATAAGGTAACATGAATTGCAGTGTGGCTTAGTCAGCACACGAATTAAGTGGAGTGCAGTTCTCACGCGGGGAGCAATACACGTGCCTTGTGAGGTCAGACAAACATCCCGCAGGTTTGTGGCGACAGTGCGCCAAGAGTTGAGTGACTCCGTACGGACGAGCTAGGCGGTGTGCTCAGCAGATTTTGACAGGATTCTGTCAGCAAGGGAGGGCTGGGCTGGGCGGTGAACCCGAGTAACGAGTCATGAGATGGACATCCACCTGGTGCCGAATGCGAGTGAGGGAGAACACATTATGTAGAGGGCGCTGTCAAGGAAAGTGAGCAGACCTAGGCAGCAAGATCAGATCAGAATAGATGGGAGACAGACACAGGATAAATCATCATCAAAGATCAGGTTATTGTCGCTAAGACTTACGTCCGGACTGTGAGGTTTGCTTGCGTGGCCATCGGACTTCTAAAGTCCAGGCCACCAGAAAGCTGAGTAGCTATGCAGTGAGATCAAAGATGGGGAGGGGGGACAGTGATAGTTAAATAACAGGGTTGCTTCAAAAACAGTTTCTTGCACAGACTTCTTAGGAGTCGATCGTACTTTTTGGCCATTACCACTCCACTGTCACTCGCCTAACAATTGCAGACTTTGATGTTCCAGTACGGTCGATCACGTGCTGACGGCTGTTGCTGGTTCACCACTTCGTGTGTTCACTCGGCCTTTCCCGATACTCGGCTCCTACGCGTCTCGACACTGATAACCGGCGCGCGTTGGCCGTCACAACAGTTTACCGTCTGAAACCCTGCCGGAGCCGCGATCCTTACGACACTTTTCCCCCTCAGAATAAGGTCCCTCTCCTCTGCTGCAAGAGACCGTTGTGCTACATTTCTAGTCCGTGAAGTCCTCTCTCCCCGTAAGTACCCCTCACTGATCATACCAGCCTTTATATTACTAGCCTATATCCATTCACCATCCCCCGCCCTACGTCACAGGGTCAATGAATGCTTTGCTTATGCTGTCTTGGGACGTGGTTAACTGAGCGTCCGACAGCCCAAAATTAGTATTTCTGGCCTTTTTTTTTTTTGTATCTCCAATATATGGTCTGTCTAATGCACTGGGGTTCAAGTCTCAAGTCTGACTTACGTGGAATGTTCTATACTTATCTGCATTAAATACATATAAAATAAATAATAAAATAAAATGTGGATTTTTAACGCGCGAGAACACATTTCATGCACACTTCGCGCGGACAATGGACACAGACACGCTAGTGAAAAACAACGAACACACACAGAGGGAGAGATGAACGCACCACTGACCAACAGGTTGGGAAACAGATCGTCCTTCAGTCACAGATGGGTGGAAAAGTATCATAAGAGACGATGAACAGAGAAAGTTGTAAGTTAATGCAGACAGGCAATCGGGACGTCAGTCAAGGTACTTTCGGAAAAGAAAAGTTTCGTTTGAAAGTCAGTAGTGATGGGGAGTGGCGAATGTTGTGGGGAAGTGAATTCCATTGGGTGGATGCCGAGAAGGTGAACATGCGCTGTCCATATGTTTTTGTCCTGATGCGGGGTACTGCGAGAATGCGATCGTCGGAAGAGGAGCGGAGCTGTCTCACTGGAGTGTAGATTGTAAGAAGTTCTGAAAAGTAGCTGGGGCATGCACCGGTGAAAAAATTGAAACAGAGAGTAGACAACTTGTAATCGATGCGAGCCTGAATGGGGAGCCAGTGCGGAGGAGAGGTGTGGCATGGTCTGTTTTGCGCGTTTTCAGGACAAGGCATCTCTAAAGGAATATAATACATTCTAACAAGCATATTTTTACAACAATGACCAATGTATGCTCTATGTACATTATGTGCGAATAAGCGTTTTTTGTGTTATTTTTTGGTGATGTGCTATTTATTCAAATGTTTGAATCGCAAATGATGATCGTTTTATGTATTTTAACGTAGCATGGCTTGCTTGCATGAGCCTATCTGCACTTCCGGTCATAAGGCCCATTCGCTCCGTGTATTTTACGTGCACCTTTACGTAGAAAAGAACATAACGTTCATGCAAGCCAGCCCAGGCTACGATGACAAAATGCACATGTTGCAGTGGTATGAACAGACCCCAAACATGGCCTCAAGTTAGCTGTAGCTCTATATGAGATCCATACACTGTGCAATAAATGTATCTTATCATCACTACTTGAGTTTCACTGTAAGTGAATGAGCGAGCCTCCCGAGTGATGTTTTGTCTGTCATCATGATTGTTGTCGTTTTGAGGTCAGGTGCACATTGTCTTATGGGCGTACTTTGCTTGACGAGTGGTCGTAAATCGTGCGGCCGTGGAATAACAGGGAGTGAAAAGGTCACTCGTCCTTCTTTTCGTTCTTGTTGTCCAAATATTCTCAAAGATCTTTGCTGTTTTTGTACGGAAGGAAATGTCAGAACCCAATGAAAGTTCTAAGATTCACGTGCACATTATTCTTCGTCTCAATTTCCTCAAATACCGTTGACAGTCTCTGAAATCAACTGTAAGCGGATTATTAGCTCACCAAGGATATAATATCATTAGCGTTCATACCAATTACAGTATTGAGAGCCATGAACACTGCAGGCCTTTTCTTGTCTGAAAACTTCAGCTACATGAATTTTTTAAATCTGGTGAGATCTGTTAATCTCAGCAGTTATATTTAAGACCTTTGGGGAATTCGAAATGACATCTTAAAGTGGGGGTAACGTGCTTGATTGACGGATAATTTTGTCGGTTCTCAATCGCGTTCCACAACTAAATGTCGGATGCCTCGTAGCGTGCTTGCTATCGATACAGAGGGGTTTTGGGTTCGGATCCTGCATCCAGCTTATTGCTTCTCTCGCTTTTCAAATGGCGGCATGTAGCACAGCGGTGACTTGTGCTTGTTACCGATTCAGAAAATCGTGGCGTCACAGACACGGACACACAACACGTCACTCTCATCAAGACACACATCGCATTCTTGTCTTTCGTCCCTTACAGTACCACAAACCCACAGCCAGTGGCCCAACACGGTCTAGGGACCACTCACCACAGACTAGGGAGGTGTTTTTACTTTTGTTACCGATATTAATAGCACAACAATGCGTTGATCTATAACACGCCAGTAAGAAGAGCTAGTGGAAGCAATATCAATAAATTACCCCATCACATACGAATATTAAACAGTATTCGCTAAAATGACAAATACGAGAGTGAATCAAGTTAAAATTAGAAAACTTACTGATGTCACTTCATACGCATTTTTTTTCAACGTAAGCTTGATTTACCCTCGTAACATCACGGGCGAGGCAGTGTCCCACCGAAACTCGTAAGTTCCAAATCACCAGATTTAGTCTCACCAGCGGTCAGTCTATACCCAACGTGAGTAGAATTCGAAATCATGTGTAACCGCACGTGGGTACAAGATTTCCGTGCAGTCACAGCTAGTGACTATAGGAAAGCGGCAGTACGTCAGACCGAACATATCAATAGGTTGTGACAAATGGTTCGAACCCCGTGTCCAGCACACGTACTTTTTTCTGCCTATAGCTCCTGTCCACAGAGCTGGGCATGGGGTTTTTCCGCCCACTCTGGCTACCTCTATTTTCTGTCCCTCCCTTACCCTTCAGACTCTTTCCTTCCTTCTCCCATCATGACATGCAGTAGGGCAACCTCGATCGTTTTGTTCAACAGAGAAATCTTGTGGACGTACTAATTGTATGTTGTGGCAGGTATGCACATACACGACACTTACCCTTACAAAAATGAGTATTCACAGACATTTCTTATCAGGTTACCCTCAACTCACTAAAGAAACAGTGACATATGTTTCTTACCTGAGATGGGGATTGTTTTATTATGCGTTTCAGGTCTCGATGGGGTTTCGTGCACATTTAATTGCGGGACATCTTTGTGTCTGAAAACTGCCCTCAACATTGAAAATAATTTTATATGTGAAACAAACCAGATTTCTGTTGTGCATCTGTGGTGTGATTACTGTCAAGTGGATTATGGTCTTAACATGGTCTGTGGAAACTAACTTCAATCTCAACCAATCATGGTCCTTTTGTCGCAACTCTGAATCTGCAATAATACAACCTTTGACAGTTGTATGGAATCATATATCAATACCAAACATGCCCGGTCTTGTGCAGAAGACAACTCTGTGCTAAACTCGGGCTGACGAAGATCACAGACCACAGAACAATAGCTGCGTAACAAATGTGTCATGTCTTTTAAAATAACTTCTGTGACAAAAGATAAAACTTGTTATCAATTCACTGCACTCTGCTGTCCAACAAATCCGTTTCAGTTACAGGAGTGAACGTAAAAACAAATACCAAACTCATTATCCTTGGCAAAGACCTTTATCACCTTACTAGATCGCTGTCATGTTCTTTGGACACTAATAATAACACTGAAAAAAAACTCTTTAAAAATACAGTGTGAGATAACAGCATGTACCTGGCACCATTGCTATCATACACACCCCAGGCATCAAAATATTTTTGATATATAGAGCCCATATACGTGATACTGGTTGTTTATTGTAAACGTCAAGTCAGCACCAAAAACTACCTGATGGTACGGGAGCGGAGAGGATTATGGTGTTGGAAGAAGGGGGACGACTGGAGTGCTGGGAGGGGAACCCTCACGGACCAGCTACATGCAGAGACATGCCAGACAGCAAATTCGAACTCGCAGATCTCTTCATCAGTAGCAGCCACATGTTGCCCGTGTGATTAATTAAAAAAATTGTTGCATGCAGTATGGAGGTGAGCTCATACACGTACAGGTGCTTTTATGTGCGTTGTAGTATGCACAGACATAGGAGATGCAGCTTCAGACAATCTGTACTGTCCTGACCCGTCTTCCATCCGTAGCAGAGCTGGGATGCCAAGTGCTGTCCATTCCTTGATGTGGTCAAGCCAGCTTTTCCCTTGCCTTCCTCTCCTCCTTCCAGCATGCCTTGCAAGATGGGCTTACCAAGCAGTTGTGTGACTGATCATGCGCCGTGCAAGCTTTCGTTTCTTGATGATGGCGAGGACAGTCTCGTAATGTTGGCATGGATGTGTTTTATATAGTAATCCGAAATTCTGTAGCTATCTGACATAACAGTGTGCTAATGGAAAAGTGAATCAGCACAATCTGTACAAAGACGAAAGTCCACATTTAAAAACAAACGATGTGAGGAGTGGGGTCAACTTGAAGTCTAATTGTGAAATATTTTTCATGAAAGACAGAAACTCAAAAGAATTGCAACACAGCTTTCCCTCCGACTCTCCAGATGCACCTGAAAGGCAAGTGTGCAACGGCTTTTTTAATCTAAACCTGAATTTCTGGTAAAAACACCGCCCGTGACAAGAGTCCGCCCATAGCGTTGTATACCCAAAGGATCTGGTTCTCTGCTCAGCACCTGGAAGATCACATTTATCGGGCAAATGTGAAGAAAATACTTGAGCTATGCTGGGCGATTTAAGCAAACCACTTAATAGCGTGACCTTGTTAATGCCTAAAAGGTTATCACTAGCCGGTTGCACCCACTCAGTGCAAGGAAACTCGAACAAACACCATCTCAACTTTGGTCGCCATTGGCAGTGAAACGCCATGAGTGGGGTTGCAAGACACAAATTTGCAAGCAATCCAAGGGAAATACATTTACTGTGGACAGTTCCGCAAAGAGGAGAGAGAGAGTTGGGGGAGACTTCCTTCACTTTTTTTAAGTTGTTACTTTGACTAATATAAGTTAATTTTCCCCTTTACTTTTTATCTCACCCCAACTCACAACCCACCTGTCGACTCAAAGGAGCCCGGGGAAGGGGAAGAACCTTCCGCTGGCAATTATCTGCATACCACTATAGACGATCGCAATACTTAAGTCGCATCAGTGCATTTACATGCAAACCAAGTTCGCACATGCATCCTACCCTCTGTGTAGGCACATACGACATATGCATGCACGCGCGCACTCACGCACAGATGTACGCATCCACTTGCACCACCATTGCACCCTCATATATCCATACCCTTACTCACACATAAACAACAATGGTTGGACTCTCAAATGCGACCATCTCACATGATGCTTTATGGCAAAGAGCGGGGATGCTTTCACAGCAGTCCTAAATTACGACTTTCAACGTCAGATAACACACCTTATATCAAAATTGTAACGCGTTACACCAACAAAAGCAGTACAATGGATATGCCCCCAGCTGTTACTCTCTCCTTCGTGTAGACATTCACCGGTTTCTTATCAGAATGGCCTTCAGAATACAAAGTACACTCAAACTAGCTATTTCGAGGTTAGAGAAACTTCGTTTGTCAAAGGCAACAAGGAAAACGACAATGCAAAATAATACAGGGGACACTGACAATTGTAAAAATGGGGTTTTACTGGTCGTCCAAAATCAACAGTAAATCAAACTGAGGTTTACAGCTATAGCGATTTTTAAAAAAAGTGCAAACCTACCAAATATCTTTGACATTAACGTGCATTGTACATTTGAAATCTCGCGTTTCCTGTAATTGAAAGTATTTAACTTGCAAATAAATAAATACGTGAT
>SMGT01007820.1:186175-235374 GCA_004794575.1 Lanistes nyassanus
TTTGTGCATCACGTGGTCATTCATTTCTCGTAAGCAGAGGCGAGATCGAGGTACGTGTTTTTGTCATTGTGGTTAATGGTGAGGTGGGTGATGTATGTTGGTAAGGGAGAGGAAGTGAGCTGTGGCACAGCCCTATCGTATTTGATGAAAACCAAAATTACCTTGTAAATAAATTACACTTTTATTCTCTTTCTCAGAAATCATCTTTGTTATCTTTAGTTGTGTAATAGAGTGGAGTGGGGGCTCGGGCCAGGGAAGGTTAGTGAGATAGTGATTTCTGAGGTCTCCACTCATAAGTAAGAAATAATTGTTCGCGGACGAGGGGGGAACGCCACCACGAGCCATTTGTGTGCGTGTGACAAGGTCACGCAGGCGGGGAGAGCAACACGGAGGTCGGTGGTCTCTTTCAAAACCCCCAGTTCGCAACAGTGATGTCGGTAGGAAGAGCACTCAGGAAAGATAGGGACGCGCGGGCTTAAAAAATATTATTGTCACGTTCGTACATAGGGCAGTAGGCTGCACTATCTCGCTGTTACGACTTATCGAACAGGTCATGAATGCAGAGCCCTTCTGTTTGAAACGATGAACAGCGACTGACGAGGGTGAATGCAAAGCCGTGCTCCGGGTCAGGGTTCAAGGCAAAGCAGCCTGCAGTCACTGGGTTAAAATAATGCGGCTGTTGACTTTTCCCCATCGGTGTCGTAACGTGGATGCAGTGACACGTCATGCGGCGACAGCCAGACAGCCTGTGACAATAACCCAGTGAACGCGACAAGCTTTTAGCGCCAGTACTACAAAGCTGCCTTTTCGTGTTAAAAAAAGTATGGAATATAACGTGAAAAATGACGACCTATAAAAAGTTTAGACCCTTATAGTTCCGTGGTCTTGCCCTTTCTTAGCCATCAAATGTTTGACCTACCAGCAGTTGTCTGTAGAAAATAGTCTTCCAGAATAAAGCTCTTACACGTATAAAACTTAAGTATAAAATCATTTGGTGTATTTAAATGTAATCGAAATGTTCTCGAAACTGTTGTGTTCACAGTTATGCCACATTTGGTTTGACGTTTCACTGGCTTTCTAAATATCACAACATATCAGCAAAATTTATCAGTTGAAAAAAATTACTTTTCAAAAATTAAAACACTGGTTTGTGGTCCTTAGCGACTGGATTTTCTTTCCCACACACCAGGTGACTGGAACGAGAAGGTTTATCCTTGTTTCTTTGTCTCCCTCTGCTTTCGCTCGTAGTCCAGAAGCGCTTTGCTCTTGATCCCACCGGCGCTCATGGGCGGACAGTAGGAGCCGAAGATGCGGTCGAAGTGGTTGAAGAATGGCTGGAAGTTGGTCAGCGGCTTCTGGTGGTGCATGTCGTGCTTGGGTGAGCCCCCGTACAGCCCCAGGGGGTCCAGCCGGTGCAGGAGCCAGGGGAAGTCGAACCCGATGTGCGCCTCGACGCTGACCGTGATGGAGACGAGCATGTAGCTCCAGGTGGTAAGGCAGTGGCAGTTGAAGAACCAGGTATTGGTGGTGGTCAGGAAGCCCACGGTGATGAGCTCCCAGGGATGCAGGTACTGCGTCACCCAGGAGAACGGGCTGCTGTAGCGGTGATGCACGCCGTGGATGTGCCGGTACAGGAAGCGAACCTACATGCAGCAGGGACGGAAGTGTACAGTAGGCTGACATTTTCAGTGTCAGTCGACATATGATCACCACCATCAACCTTCTCCTTATCAATAATAATAAGCACAAAACACCCGATACATCATCATCATCATCATCATCATCATCATCATCATCATCATCATCATCCACGGCATAAACTATTCCGATTGATATTTTTTAACTCTGTGAACTATTAAACTGGAAATCCAAGAAAAGAGTCGTAAATTTATGTACATTAATTTCCTTTGTCCTATCTCTGTTCAGATGAATGTGATAAATGTGTTTGATATGTACATGGCTTTAAGGCCCCCGGGGCTAAAATCAAATAAAATCAAGTCAGGCCAACAATTAATTAGATTAAGCATATTAACTACCAAAACATTTTCCCTAACATGTGATAGATGGACAGATTAGATTAGATAGAGGCAATGGAATTGCTTATTTGGTAATTTATTAAACTATTGTCTCCCAAAACGGCTTATACAGTCTGATTAATGCTAGTCGTCGCACGAAACACAGATAAAACGGAACGTTCTATACAGACGCACAAAGCTCCTATTAAAGATAAACGAATTTATTCAAGTTGCGCTAAAGATTACATCTTTTATTTTAAAGAGACGAACACTTCAACAAAAGACTAGCGAGCTAGTGTCCTGACAGTCTACACAGGGGCACGCATGCATGCAAAGCCGCGTGCAGAAGGAAAGGAGCGAAAGAATGTGCGTGCGTAGGTGAGATAGGTGTGTGTTGGGGGGGGGGGTAGGTGGGAGTGGTTAAACGTCGTCAACAACGGATACTATCTCGTAACCGGGGGTAGGAGGCGAAATGGTGATGAACGGTAGAACAGGAACGGGGAAGAGACATTAGTACCCGGAGAAAACCCCGCCAGGAAAAGAGAGGGGCGGGGGGAGAAGGGAGCGAAATGGGGGGTGAGGGGACGAGAGAGAGAGGTGATACAGTATCCACACACCTTGTGGTGGGTCCAGTGCCAAACGAAATACTGCAAATCAAAGATGAGCAGTGCTGCCACCTGCTGCCACACGAACTCCCACAGCGGGGGGGCCAACTCTGGCAGAGGGGTGGGCGGTGTCCAGACCCACTGTGCCATGGCTGCCGGCAAGATGAACAGGACGTGGTTCCAGAAGGTCAGGGTCAGCGTGTCCCAAACGAAAGGCACGGTGACCTCTTTGTCCGGCTGGATCTTGTATTTGAGGTACCACTTTTGGTGACAGCAGTACATGTCGATCAGCATAAACGGGATGCATTCCGCAAAGTAGAAGACAATAGACATGAAGACTGGGAACAAAGGTGACATCAGCCAGTCCTCGTAACCATGACGGAGGTCCCATAAGGGCTGCAGGAAGCGCTGTTCATTTGCTGACACAGTTCCGTTCACCATGTTTTCCTGTTGTTGTTGTTGTTGTTGTTGCTTAAGTTGAAACTGAACTTTTCTCTTTTCTCCTCCTCAGTCTCAGCCTCGATTATTTCTCTTCACCATAAACGGCTTTAGTCGCAGGTGTACTATGTCAAACAGAGATCAAGACGCTGGTGCAAATATTCTAGCTTTCACTAATTCTGATGCGTAGAGCATACACCACTGGCATGTGCAGCCTGGTGCAAGACCCAGAGAAATAAGCAGTAAATACAATGCTTTAAAAATATATCACAGCTTTCCCTAGAAGTGATTGTCAATGCTGATTCACAATAAGGCAAAGCTTTAATAGCCAGAGCTGGAAGTTCTTTTTTTTTAAATTAGCTAATTAGTATACGATCATCAGGGCTCACACACCAGCCGTTACTCACCACACTATATTGTCTAGCCGCACAAACTGTCTGCACTGCCCCAAGAAACGTACGTGTTCAGACGAGAAATGTGACATAAGCTATATACTGCCTGTACCTGTCAATCATCTAGTACAAAGGCGTGACGTAAAACCTGTTACTGTACTTTGAACAAATGCCAGGTTACTGAAGCGCTCGCTCGGTGACGTCACGTCACTGTAGCCCTGTAACTGTGGTCAGTGTATGGTGCTTTTTAGACTTCGGGGAGGACTGCGAGCAACCAGATGAGATGATGAAATGAATAAAAGAGTATAGCTTACAGCATTCGGTTATCGCAGCCAGTTAACTACACTGCACTTGAAAATCCATAGAGGATGGAGGCAAAATCCAATCCCTATTTTTGTCTGAACCGACAGGCTGTCTGCTTCTGCAATACGTTTCAGTCGGCTGTATTCACTGTGTTCCAGCAGTATAACTTACTTCCAGGGAAAGAGCACAATACACACTATGGCTGCCGATTGTGTGTTTAGTTGTCAAGCCTCTGATTACCGACATACCTTACCCCTTCATTTTTTTTCTGCGACCGGCGCGAATAACCGGCCTCGTTCTTAAAATACAACTTTTTTTCCCCCAGTGTTGACAGGCCGACTTATTTCCAGCCAAAAGGGGTGAAAGGATTAAAACCTTGAACACTGTTGCTGCTTAAACAATGCAGTGATCTCATTCTACAGCCTGAATACCTCAGCAGTAAAAAACAGCGTTGAACAAAATATATTCTACATAATTGGTTCTTTGCAATACCTCTGCTATTTCACCAGGGAGACTGATTTCATGGACGTCAGCCATTATTATTGATTTTTTCCCACCAATCCCAACACCCCTTGCAACGTTTTCATACTGGCCCCAAGTGCACGCAAACGCAACCAGCCGCATTGCGACCTCGTTCTGGGGGAGAAGTCAAGTTATGCTCGTGTCGTCCTCGACCGGTGGACGATCTAGAGGTCATGGGACGGAAACAGCCGAAGTCGGCGGTTATCAAGAGTTGTTTGCAGAGTCAGCGAGGGTCATCACAGCCCGACAGGCCCGAATAAGCCGACAGGTTCGGCCATCGCGCATATGTGCGTCTGTGTTTTTAGTGAATGCGTTCTCTGTTTAAATTTTTTTTTTAAATTCCTAGAGATCGTTGCTCTGCCACTTATCCTCCACAGAGAGCTTACAAGCCCTTCCCTCCGCCTAGAGATCTCTCGTCCTCTTTTTCAATCAGCGTCGTCCAACCTCCTACTACTCTAGTCTGCCACCACTTTCTCACCTGACAAAATTATACCTCCCGCACTGGTGTAACCGTTGACAACCGGTAGTCGACAAGCACGCGAGTTGGTGCGTTTACCATCCCCCCCCCCCACCACATCGCCAGCCGTTTATCGACAATTCCACCCGCAAAGGCTGTCTACATAACTTCATTAGTGTTACTGGCAAAAACAGCTAGGTCTGCATAAAAAAATTTCCAGCTCGAACTATGGCTACTCCCACTGTCTGAAGGCTGGATTTTTTTTTCATATTTGTGGTCTGTAGCAAATATGCGTTAAAGCGGAATCAGACATGTGCACTCTCTGAAGCACGCACGCGCGCGCGCTCACACACACTGACACCGTTTCTCGTTCTGGAGCATTTTGGGGCGCGCTGCCTCGCGTGCCATCGCTATATTCGGCAGACAGAGGTATAAAAGTGCAACAAACGCGAAAACCTAGATTCGGTTATTTTGATTGTTATCAATACACTGTGAGAAAACTGTCGGCGAACGTGCCAAAAATCGCGCTTGGCCCTTTGCAGTACATTGTTCTGTAACCCGTACTACAACATTCACCCTTCCGCTCGTACGTCGGCTAAAAGCCTATCTGGGCGTGTAGGGCCCGCTGACCCATGGACGACGAAACTGAATGAAGAACTAAGCAAGAGTACGAACTGTTTGGTCTGCAACATTTAAAAAAAGCAAGTTTCGATTTCACATAAGATATGTGTGAAAAGAAGACTGGGTTAAGTAACTCTGCAACCTTGCACGTACAGTGCTGTAAACCCTGAGAAACCTAAACACTGCTCTCTCTCTCTCTCCCTGCGTTTTATCTAATCAGAGTTCATTAGGTCATAAAGACATTAACCACAAGCGCCCTGCAGCTGTCACGCACGTGTGTGTGTGTGTGATCAAAGAGCACAGTATTACGTGATTTGGAAAAGCTTACCCGAATTCTTGGCTCAAAAAAGAGCCTTCTGTGTCACTTTAATCTATTACAGATACTAATCATGACCTCAGGCGGTAAACAGGGCAGGGTCATTGATGATTATCTGTAATCGGGACGGCAGGATCGTGATTATTGGTGATGTGAGAGAGAGAGAGAGGGAGAGGGGGGCGTCTGTTACCACATAAATCATAATTAAGGCAATTATGTTCGGATAAATATATATCTCGAAAAATAACTGCAAAAAATATGTTAAAAAAATTATGGTACATCATGTTCCAGTCGTTGACTTTGTGTCGTTGGATTGAAAGGGTGGAGGGGGTAAAAGGGAAGAGAGTAACCCCCTTTTTTTCCCTTTCCTTGTTTTCTTTACTCTTCGCGTAATGGCGGAAAGTGGATGCATATTGCAGCACTCGGGCCAAATTGCTCCTCGAGACCCGGTTTGCTGGATGAATAACGCTGTCAGCAAGGAGGACTGTCTCAGCTCACCACTGGAGGAAATGGGGATGAAGGATGGCTGGGCTGGGGCGGGAAATCTGACTTTAGTAAAGACAAATTGTTCCTGCTTAAACAGCAAATGTTACTCGGCTCAACGGGCTGGTGTGTTCTGGAGACAAGGGTCTGTGTTGTGATACAATTATCAGTCGAAGCTATTAGAGTTTGTTAAAACTACAAAAGTAGGTACTACATCCTTTTGGATGTGAACGCATTCATTACATTCATTAAAGGGATTTTAGCCCGTACGGCAGAGGAAGAAAATGAAGAAAGGGAAGGACAGATGAAAAGAAGTTAGAGGGACATGCATACGAATTAGTTGTTACACGTATATTGTTCTGTCAGCGACAAAGAGGGAGAGGTGAGAAGGTCAGGAGGAGGAAGAAGGATGGTGGAAGGGTGGGGGAATCGAAGTACCCAGAGACCTCCCCCACCCGCCACCAATTAGCACTATAAACAAGTCCCATATCAAGAGAGAGTACTTTGCTCGATATGCCTAGGATCCGAACCCACAATCTGCGTATCGGTGGCAAGTACGCGTTACTGTTGTGTTGAGCGGTTGGACCTTAATCAGTGAAGCAATCGCGTTGTTTTCAGCTGGAAATTAAAGCATGCAGCGCCGTAAATCTATGTATTCGTTCACGCACTCTGACTAGTGATTAAATTTACACTGTGTTGGCAGACAAAGGAAGACTGGTTGTAGGTCAAAATATTATTCGGTCTAACTTATCGGCACTGCGTTTTTTCTTGAAATTACAAGTTTTTCTTGCGCAAATATAGTAGTTTCCACACTCATCACGTATCGCCTAGCGAGCTCAGAGACTAAGACAAGCAGTCAAGAAATAATTAAAAGTGGGATTCGGGCTCACAGATTACACATATATTCCTCAGAAAAGCAAAACACGTTTGAAGAATCGCCAACAGCAATGAATAAATTTATCTGCATGTGTAACAGAAAGCGCAACACGCACACACGCACACGAAGACACAGTATACGTTTCATCAACGGTTGCCCGTTTCAGATACTTAAACCGCTTCTGCACTGACTAATCTGCAACTAGGGTCACGCATTCCGCAAATTTTTGCTGTGCTCCATGCCACCAGAGTCCCTTATAATCTTGCAATACACCCTGCCCAGTGGAATGGGAAGTTGTGTGTGTGGGTTCGAAAATTTGCGTTGACCAGAACAGGAACCACGTGTATATGTCCCGCGTAAATCCTGAACTTATGCATTTACACGAGATATACGGACCACCTCGGTGTTCTAGTGGTTAAGGCATCCGCTTCCGGGGCGGGAGGTCGGTGGTTCGCCGAGTTAAAAATTGGTAGTCTAATAGCTGTCCTGTCAGACGCTTGGCACTATATAGGGACTGGTTGGCCCGATTTCAGTATAATGTGGACTGGGTGGCAGCACGTAAACTTTGTCTAAGCAACACAGTCCTGACGTCGAAATGCACCTAGTTTGCGGCTGGACGTTAAGCAAAAAATACCCCCACCCCCACCCCGACACACACACGAGATATACATGCGCGGCCGAGTATCCTCTATAAGCGTCAAGGCACATTTTCGAACACGATTAAACGTTGGGGGTGTGGACATTGTGAAGAACGATTGAATTTACATTTATAAAGTCACAATTTGAATTACGAAGTATACGTGTAAACATTCCCAGCTGAAGAAGTAAAGCAGGAAACAATTTCGTTCGCCAGATTTTAAAAAATTTGGACATGTGTGTACAATTTATACTTAATAGTCTACAACGATCATTACGCGTTAAAAAATGTATACCAGAGATAAATTGGGATGAGAAGGTGCCACGTACTGGTTGCCTCAATGTGGACAGTTTTTTGTTTATGCGTCATGTTTGGATTTCAACACAATTAAACTTCACTTATCCTAAACCCTTAATCCTCTTGCCATCTCCTTACCCCCCCCACCCTCCCCGGATATTAACTTGAAATCTGCCAAAAGTTTAAAGCATCGAGCTGGTAAAATAGACGGGTTTGAGAGTCCCTAGGTTACATCGGCCTAAGAAGAAAGTAACATGCTCGCGTTCGATGAATCTGATTGGCTAGCTATTTTTTTCGAGCTGGATACCAGGACACACGTGCAGGTTGGCAGCGAAATGATGGCACGATCTTTTTTCGTATACTGAGGAAGTATTTAAGGGCTCCTGGGCTCCACAACCAAAGTTTTTTTTAATAGAAATATATCTTCGCAGTCGATAACGCCACTACGTGTTTCCGAGTCCGTGTTTCTCGAAATCTTGTTGCAGCGAAGTGCGCATGCGCTGAACACGAAACTCTCCAACCGTCTTAAAAACACTTTCCGCCATGTTGGGGCAAGGGACTGGCGCCAATGTCAAGTCTGTGAGATCGTTCGATTGATCGGCTTTCAGCCTTAGACTTTGTTCAGTTTACTTGCCCATGGTGGGAGGGATTTTTTTATCCCTCCCTCCAGATTCTCGTCCTGACTGAGTAGTGCGCTGCAAATGTGAGCGTGAAGTCAAGCGATGCGAAAAAACTAAAAAGCCATGTGGAAACGGGAGTGCGCCGTGTGCTACAAAAAGGGACACGAGAGTCTTTTTACCCCATGGTAAGATCAAACTCGCAAATTAGTGTGTAGATAAGTCTCTTAACAAGAGATGGGTGGAAAAAGATGCAGAGGTCTGAGGTGGCTTTGGCAACAGCAAAGCACATTTGTAATAAAATGTCAAGACAGCTGACTGTAGTGTAGTGCAGGCCAGGGAAGCGGGTTTGTACATTGATTGGATCTTACATGTTACATCCTAGTGAAACAACTGGGGTGTTCTAAATTTAAGACAGCTATTGAACTAAAGATTTAAGTCTGTTTGTTTTGTTTTGCATTGTATTTGAGATAGAACTTGGTTTTACTGGGTATCATTCAACAACAGCAGCAAAAAAAAAAAAAAAAAAGAATCTGTAATCGGTCATGCCAGTTTTCTGAATCTGATTTAGTGTAGCTCGTGTTGTAAACAGATAATGATTTATAATACATTTACAGCCGACACTTTTGAGATTTTTCAAAATTAAGTATTTAGTGACTGTTGTGTGGGTCATACGAAATACCGAACAGCCATCAAATAATTCAGAAAGTGCATTCTGATGCTGGATATACCTTTAAAACCTTTTATTTAGACCTAAAACCGTAAATTTTGGTGGCTGTTCAAGGTTTTGTATGACCAGTTTTAGGTCTAAATAAAAGGTTTTAAAGGTATATCCAGCATCACTTTCTGACTTTTTTGATGCATAATATGTCAAAATTTGACATTTGTGTACGTACATTTTATAGATTTGTGTCGGTACTGTGACCGTCTGCTCATCAGCCAGGAACAGCCACCGAAATCCATGGTTTTAGGTCTAAATAAAAGGTTTTAAAGGTAAATCCAGCATCAGAATGCACTTTCTGAATTATTTGATGCATAATATGTCAAAATATGCTGAATATACCTTTAAAACCTTTATTTAGACTTAAAACCATGGATTTCGGTGGCTGTTCGGTGTTTCGTACACACGGCAGACGATAACAGTTCCGACACAAATCTGTAAAATGTACGTACACAAACATAAATTTGGATATATTATTCATCAAATAATTCAGAAAGTGCATTCTGATGCTGGATATACCTTTAAAACCTTTTATTTAGACCTAAAACCATAAAATTTTGGTGGCTGTTCGGGGTTTCGTATGACCGTTCTGTGTTCAGGTTCTGCACCATTTTGTACTGAAAGATAGTACTGGCACAGCTTACCTTACTAAGGTCATTTTCCTGGAATAAAATAGTGCATTAAGCATAATATCCCACTGGTAATGCCATAACTCATCAAATCATGCATTTAACTCGTAAGGGCGCCCGTCAGTAAGGATCCAGCTGTGTTTTGCGTTTTGAATCAGCTAATCATAGCATGTTAAATTTTCCTTCACAACCCCTGGGTGCATTGAAACCACTGGTCTATTTATGTAGTTTATCTTTAGTCCAATAATATATTTAGACATCTCTTGTTTGTGGTCTACATATGTAAGGAGATTCTTATCTTATTTACAGTATGTTTAAATCATGAAATTTATTTTTTGGTCTGATGCAGCCACAGATCCAAGTCTTATTACCACATTATGTAAACTAGTACAGTTTATCCCAGTAAGAATAATTATGATTTAATGTTTAATTTATAATTAACAAAGAACAAACGAGGACAGAGCGCTATAAATCATCGAATGATAATCCCAACAAGGTACTGGTTTAATTTATGTCTCGTCACAGTGATGGATGCAAAGCAGTTCTCTACTGCAGTGAGTTGTGCCGACATAAAGACTGGGACCAGGGTGTCACCACACCGGGTCAACCCCATCGCCACTGGTGCTCCTTGATGCAAAACATCATGGCCAGAGAAAGAGAGCTATGCAATTTCTCTTTCACATATGCCGAAGGTTTGTTTAAATTTTTTGCATGTTTAATGTAATTGGACAAGCACTGTCCATTTTTAAAATGCAACTTAGATAGCCGGATCAGGCAGAATCCCTGGGATGCGCATGTTCCAAGACCAGAACAAGCAAGTTCGGATTGCGATGTGCATGTTTAGTGTGTACAACGGCTAGACACTAATAAACTCTACAGTCAACGTTTATAGCAATTTATTTATTGGTTATATCATTTGAGTTGTGGGTCAGAAGATATATTACCATCAAAGATTACTCCAAGATATTTCTATCCAAAGCAATGTAACATATGCATCTTTTAAAACATGCCGCTTACTAGATTGACATATATATATAGCACAGTAGCATTGACTTTCTTATCCTTGCTGCCTGTAAAAACCCAGGCTGGATTTATGCGTGCTGTGGGGGTAATTATCAATCGTTGCAGCGTTGTAAAATTAAGCACTTCTCAGTCTTTAGAAACTCTGGTCCTTTGTTGTGTGAGAAGAGAAAAAAATGTTATGTTTAAGGATATGAAACTGCTTCATTTGAACATTCAACGAATGATTTTTCTTGTTGACGAATTCAGGCTTGTTTACTTTTGGATCTTGAATGTTGCTTTTGGGAAGCTGTAGAATTTCTCCTTTTGCTTATCTGCTTCCCTCTGATCCGAAAAATTAATTCAGCATTTTGAATGCTGCAGCGTGGCCTAATTAATTGTTTCTCTTGCAATGATGCAACTAGCTGTTGACTGGTGATTTTTCCATCAGGTCTGCGGAAATACTTTTAAACAATCCACTTGCGTAAAACCGCTGTGCCACCATGGTGCCACGCAGACTTGAACGCAAGGCAGTGTTGTGTGTCCTCGAATGGCAAGTTCCAAATGCTCTGCAAGTTCGTCGTTGATATCAGGAATATCTTGCTGACAAAATCTAAATTTTTTAAATATATCGACATCGGTTTCCAAAGGATTGGCTAAGTCTCTAAAAATTCTGGTTCTGCACAGATTTCATCTGCTGTGAAGAAGGAAAAGTATTGCGACCGCCATTTTACCGGCCCCAGAGGGGTAGGGTCCCCCCACCCACTAAGCTAGCCAAACCATAAATTGCCAGGAGCCGAACAGGTCGACATGAATGGAATGTTGAACTTCGAAGTCTTATCTGGGTAGTGTGGATTCGGAGAAAAAGGAAGAGTCCTGGATAGTTTCTACATCCAGTGATGTCTTCAACCTCTGGCTAGTAGGATTTCCAACTTCACTTCAACTGCTAGGTCACCTTCTCACTGATTGCCTAACGTGCAGCTCTCTGCGTAACACTTCTGAACACCTTCAGAAGAGAAAAATGTGACAAACTTATCTTTGATAAGATCACAATTTCTTGAAACGACAAAAACAAAAAGAGAATCCGGTGTACATTGACAGCCGTTTTCTGGGATGCTATATTGAGTCTAGGCCACTCCAAGGAGAACCCCAAAAAAGTACTGGCAGCGTTAGACACAACCATATGCTGACGTATGCAATCAAAGGAGCCTACCGTACCCAAACACGTAGCAAAGAGAGAGTCGAAAGTAAGGAACGTGGCAGATCTTCAAAAAAGATCTGCCATCCCTTTCTTTTAAACGACCCTAGTCTTCACACGGCTAGCCCCTGGTGTACCACGTGTGCATACAGCGAATCCCTAATTTATATCGTCAGCTCGCTCACTAAGCGTAAACTAACAACTGGGATTCGACACAAACACAACATAGGACACATACATGAAATCCTCAGGGTGCACAATATAATCAAACAAGAACAAATGAGGACAGAGTGCTATAAATCGTCAAACGACAACCCAAGGAGAAATATAGCAACTGATGACCTTTGCAAAGCTTCGCTAATTATGTACTTCTTACCTCCTTGCTGGTTCCTTTTTAGTTATAGACCAAATGTTAAACGTTTATTTCTCCCCAAAATCAGTTTACTCCCCACGTGACCTAAACTTTTCCGTCTTCCCATTGGCTGAATAAATGTGATTCCTACGTATTTTTAAGGTTAAGGTGGCATGTTTCCCCCTTTTTTTTAAAAAGTATTCTCCCTGCATAACTAAACATGTTGAACTTGTGATGTCAACTTTGTACGATAAAATCACAATGCCGAGTGAACATACGAATGCTAATAGAATCCATTTTACAAGATATATATATATAAGATTCACAACAATCTGTTTCATACATTGTTTTTTTTTTTTAAAAAAAAGCTTTGTTTGAACAGTCATAACACTATCAGGCTGGAGAACTCTCCGCGGATTTCAGAGAATTGCAATCGGCGCTCTGCGGATTAAAAAAATTGTTCAGAGAAAGACAAAAATCCGAGTCTCCGACTAATCCAAAGGCCGATCCGTGGTTTTCTGCAGCACTCATGTAACGCGTTCAGTTTGAATGCCGCCCGCAGTACTGGTATGACTCAGCTACACGTGTGACTGGCATAACTTTTGTGTGCGCGATTAATTCTGAATGCCGTTGGGGTGGTTATTTAGAGGGACAGTGCTTCCACCTCGTGATTGCGCACTATGGGGAGATGGGGTCCTATCACTAAACTATACATTAAAGAACCACCAGACTGATGGCTGCAGTAAGATGGTCAGTGCGGACAGGCAGTTTAATGTGCGGGGAAATGGCCGAATGGAGTTTGCACAATGTTTAACTCCAGGAAATAATCCTTTGCCACACCAGGATTCGAACCAGCAACCTTCCATCTGCTAGTCCGCAGCTCTACCAACTGAGCTAACCTGGCCCCCTGAATGCTGTTGCGAAACTGCCACCATTTTCAACCCGATCTGTTCTAAGCAGCGATTCTTTTTGTTTTTGTCAGGTTTCTTTGACGACAGTGTCGTGCGAATCACTGATAATCAATTGTGGTGATCCCTCCCGAGAAGAAGAGATTGTTAGCAAGTGGAAGTGGGAATGAACCGAGAAAATGGTGTCAGTGGACGGCTCGGAGCAGAGAGTGTCAGCGTGCTTCAGAAAAGTTGACAAACCGGGGATTGCACGCTGCCTGCTTTGCAACAAAGAACTGATTTTTGGTAACAGCACTTTTACAGCCCTTGTGGACCACATGGGATCCAAGAGGCATGTACATGTAGATACAACCAAAGCATCCAGTAGTGTTAAAACCTGTAAAACTAAAATCATCCACCAATCCAAAGAAGAAGAATCTATAATTTTAGAAAAAAGCTCTCCACCATTCCTGACATTTCGCTTTCCATTTTGCGCTGAGTACAATAGGTATACACACCTACTTATCATTTACTCCATGGCTGGAAAACACAAAATAAACCCACTCTACAGAGAAACAAACTTACTGATTGTTCACAAAGCCAAAGGTTTAGAATCAAAACCTGTATTAGTGCCATGGTATTTGTGGGTTGTTTTCGTTTTCCGTAGAATTAGATTTTTGTGTATTAGTGAAAGGGATTCCCCCTGGACTTGACCCAGGGGCCTGACGGCAGCTGCTGGACCTCCCGCTAAATTTAGTTTTTTCAGTCATACTGTTCTCCAGCCTGCACTATGCTGAATTACATGTACCCTCTTGATCCATCAGATGTGAGATTTGGCAATACTGCCAGCAGTTAAAATATGTATCTACTATACCCCCTTCCCAATGATATAATTGCAGTGACTGCACAAAGAGGTTTTCATAAGAAAAAAATTGAGAGATTCCTCAAGAGCTATGGAATATGTGGGCAAGGACTGTGGAAGCTAGAATCTCCATGGTTTCTAAAGACTGAAGCGCATTGGAAAAATAGTAAGTTTTTGAACTTTGCTTCATTTAGTAGGTAGTAGCAGTCAATTTTGGAATTCACTATATAATTCAAGCTTCTTTTGGTATTTTTCCATAAAACGTTTCAAGGAATGGAATACATTGATGCAACCAACATAATAGTTTTTATTCACATTCCAAGAGCTGACTCTTCTGTAATTGAACTAACAAGCCATGGTGTATACCAAAAGACAGAATTCCACTGCTCAAACAATGGAGGATAGCCCATAAAATATTTAAAGGTTGCAAAAAACTGATGCTGGTATTTAAAATGGTACAGGATTTCTTGGAGGTTTAGGGGTTCTGTAGTTAGTATGAAGTGGTCTGTACTGTAGAACCACTGCTGGTATTTTAACAGCAGTATTTATGTTTTTCAGCTGATGATGCATGGGTCCTTCCAGTTGAAAGCGATATTCTCAGTAAAGCACCATCATCGCCTCCACCGTCCCCTTCCTCACCTGTTTCAGACTGGACAGATTACTATTCCTTCAGGCACCTTTCTCCTGCATCACCGGTGTCGATTATTTTGACATATCCCTTGACGCTGTACTACATTCTGACTACATGTTTAAAAGCAGACGGTAATCTTTTTACTATGTACCTCATGTTTTGTCTTGCACACAAGAATATTCAACTATTCACGAAGGATTTCAGCAGTCAGAGTAAAATGAACATTCTTATTATCAGTATCAGTACTTTATTAGTAAGTGATGACTTAGTAGCTGAATGGTTCTCATCTTAAATTTTTTTTTTACCTGCATCATTGTGATTGTTGCTACTGAAGACACAATTCATGCAAATGTTTCTAAATTATCTTGTGTAAAGGCTACACCTTTTCGTAACCTCATAGCAAGATTATTCTCATGTTTTCTGGTACAAACTTTTTCCACTCCAAGAATATTCAAGAATTTATAGTTTTATTGAATTAAAAGGGAATACAAAAAGGAAAACACTATTTCTTGTCACAATACTGTACCATGACCTAAAGTGCTGTATTCTCAATAAGCGATTTCTAAACGCACCCTCAAAAAAAAAAACCCACATAGCAACCCTGGTAAGCCCCCTCAGCTCATGCGCACATATGCCACCTGTGCGCACGGCTCACGGTCTAGGTCGAGCTGACTTTGTCAAGCGTTGTGCTGCCGGCATGACGTGTGGGAGCTGTTGCCTACACTTTCCAGCCTTCACAGCGCGGCTTTGCCTTAGTGGTCCATTCTACCCTACCTCCGCGTTGCACTGACGGTTTTACAGGGAAGTGATTTTGTGTTCTTTCTTGCTGCTTCTGTCTTATGTACGTCCTTTGTTCGCCTTTGTGACTAAGCGTTGTGCGCTTGTCTCATCCGGCTAGTCTTTAGTGAAGTTTCACACATCTGGGTCATGACTGGTCGTTTTGATCTGTACTCACAATTTGCTTCTTTCCTTTTTTTATCGGGCCACGACTAGTAACTTTTACAGTAACTACCGTCACCTGTACACAGGGTGTGTTTTGGTTTTGCTGTTTGCATTTGTTCATGCACTGTCATGACGCGTGTGGCCCACCCTACGTCCGGTTCGGACGAGAGTGCCTGCCATCGGTTGCCCGGCCCTATAATCACTTCTGTGGATGTTCCACCCGCTCCACCAGGGTTGCTGTGTGGGTTATGTTTGTTTGGAGGGTGCGTTTAGGGATCACTAATTGAGAATATAGCACTTAGGGTCATGGCAAGTAATTCTAAAAAAAACCCCACAAAATTAGAATAAAAAGATGCATATTGTTTTAAATTTAACAAATTCAACTATTTTTGAAATGAGGTTTTTGTACAACTAGATGTCAGGAGATGGTCCCAAATAAAAAAAAACAAGTAAAAGAGGCGTTAGCTTCTGGGGACTCCCCCCCCACCCGGACTCACCAGCAGAGCATTGCTTCTGCAAACCACCAGACCTAGGTTGCCCCTGGACCACACCCCAGTACACCTAAATCACTTTTTCTAATGCTAGACCCTGAAGTGTGTTTATGGCCTTCAATTTATTATAGTTCACCCCATTAGCAGATGTATTAACACAGCTCTTGGCATCAACTGTTTTACTACTTCATGTGTCCATCATATTGCTGACATGCACTAACTTTCATAATTTTTTTTCTCCCAGCACCTGACCTGTTTAACCACATTCTTAACAAGGGAGAAGTAAGAATCCACCTTCTGGGTGTGGAGAAGGAAGCAGAAATGAAAGAAGCCTTTCTTGTAAGTGATGATTTCATCTTTTAATAAAAGAATTCTGTACAAGCATCGCCATGTTTATTTCTGCAAAGTATTATGAAAAATTTTGAAAGGACTAAAAATGTGGAATATTCAATAGAAAATTGGTCTTTATCAAGAATTGAAGGACATTCCCAGCAGAAAGAATGGATTAAAGTGTCACGATTTGTGCTAACAGAATAGATATGCTATGTTGCAGGAATGTGCATACTTGCTTCCCACTCTTCAACTTCTTATTGTAATGTATGGTAACCAACTCGACCCACTGGCTGGAAACAGTGTCTGGGAGAAAGAGAATTTGCGCATAATAGTTCGGAATCAGCTTTATCATGATGGCTCGGACCCCAAACCCCACATTGCTGTTGGTAAGAGTTTTGAACAGCATAAGAAATAATTCTTAGGGAGTTTAGTTAGCTGCATTTCAAACACTTATATTTTTTTTAATGTTTTGAAATCGTCAATTGCACGCAAGGATATCTGATTTCTGATGTTTCAGCATTCAACGCCGGCCTTCCAGCTTATTCTACATGGTCAGCAACAGTTACCAAACTATTGGTCAGTAACCACATACATTGTTTAGTCATTTTCTGAAATGTCTAAAAGTTATGCAAATAACATGACTTTGTACTGATTACATTACCTACGTTATGCATTTCAACATTGTTGCATGACAAATAGGAATATGATAAGTATTAGGTAAATAGAAACATGATAAATATTGGGTAAAAGTTGGCAGCTTGGAAATGGGCATTTGATGGGCAGAGAGTATAAAGTAAATGCACAAATTCTATATTCATACTTTGTGACTGGTTGGTACGTTTTGGTTGCATAACTTTTAAATAAGAGGAGTCATTACCTCTTTGGCCCTGCAGGGCTGAGCAACCCCAGAAGCCGCATACAGGCCGCATAGATTTCCATGTTTTAAAAAAAAATACCGCTTAAAAACTGCCACACTCACAGCAATATATTTTACATATTTAGAAAGATCTATTCTTTGGCATCACAATGGAAACAATACTTTAGTTAAAAATATTAAATACTACTTACTGTTTGGTGCCAAATGTAGTCACTTTTGCACACACAACAAACGAAACACGTGTAGCCATCGTTAACGACGGAAGTAGACCTGGCCAGCCGCTACACTAAACCTCGTTTGGCACGCCAAAACTCATTTAGACAGTGCAGGGGAAACAACCGATGATAGAGCTTTACAATGATAGAAAGTTTACTTCCCTTATAACGTTAAATGCGTCGCTGCATTTTTTTTAATTCGCGGAAAATTTGCTGGCACCGGGGACTCGTGGGTCATTTAGGTTGCCGCAAGTTAGCCGAACCCATAGGGGTCAAAGAGTTAAAAAGAAAAGATTTAAATGTGTAAGATGGCAAAACTGGATCTTGGCATCCTAGTGATTCTTTACTAGGCAATTTTTTCCCATCGCAGAAAACTGAGTTGTGGTGTAGTTAACGGTTCTTATAGTTCTTATAGCCAGTTGACGGAGTGCAAGATAATGCATGAATTTTATTTCCATTTCATCCTAATCATGATCATGGAAAATGTGTATTTTCAGAGTGAAGAAATCTTGACTTACTTCACAGACCAGAGCGAATGCAGTTGCATCATGACAAGTGATTGTGTCAAGACCCTCGAAGGAGCAGAAATATCACCTGCTGCAGTCAACCCTTTTCGAAGTCCCATGCGCATCGTCACCCGTGAGCAAAACATGCCATGGTTTTCTAATGCTTTCATATTCAGACTTAAACATAAATTTGGATGTGACCTGAATGTTTTAAGACCAGTTCATGCAACCCCGTAATTCAGGGATAATGCTGTGTATGAAGAGATCTGGTGTTTGGAGGAACTGTACTTTTTTGCTGGATTTTTTGTTGTTGAGAGAACTGTCATGACAATGGTCGTGAAATGTTTTGGATTGAAAGATCATAGTTCATTTTCACCTTGATTTTACCTTTGTATTTAATGATAATCCCAACAAGGTACTGGCAGCGCTAGACACACCTGTATGCTGACGTATGCAACCAAGGGAGCCTACCGTACCCAAACACGTAGCAAAGAGAGAGTCGAAAGTAAAGAACATGGCAGGCTCCCTTGGTTGCATACGTCAGCATACTGGTTTGTCTAGCGCTGCCAGTACCTTGTTGGGATTATCGTTCGATGATTAATAGCGCTCTGTCCTCCTTTGTTCTTTATTATTTGTATTTAATGTGTCTATGCTTTATTTTAGGCAATGATATGTAGTGGTGAATTGTGCACACGAAATCTTTGTTTTAAGCAAATTTCCCTTTATAGTTCTTAGCAGCCTTAGCTGATATCTGTGTTATTACTCGTTTGCACCGCGCATCCTACAATGCACGATGTCACTGAAATCGCAGGGGTTGGGTGTTTTTGTTTTTACTGATTTTGAAAAAATTGTAAAAGGAAAAACTATAAAAGTTACAAGTATAATGTAAAAGTTGTCAGATAAATTTAAGTAGAAAAAGTTTTTTCCTTCATGAAATCCGTCTGTTGCTGACACTTACGGCCGTTGGCTGCACTTGTAAGCCATAATATGTTGTGGAAATTATCAATAAATGCCAGGAGTTTATCCAGGACAGTTTCCACAGGTGGTTTAGGTGTTACACCTATCTGTAGCACTTGTAATCCATAACACTTGGTGGAAAACAGTAAATTAGGTTTGGGAAATGTGGAGGTGATGGAAAAGCATCACGTGTTGCAAACACTCAGGTTTTACAGTCTTGCATTAGCTGGTAACGATGTTTTATGCAGGCCACTGGCCACCCACTGGCTACGGTGAACACACATGCTGACGATGTTCATGTCCAGTTAACTATCCTTTTGGTCTCAAAATTGTCACGCAACAGATCCAGAAGCACATTTTCTTTTCACATCCTAAGTTGAAACAAATGAAGTTATCCATGGTATTAGGTAATTATAGTAAATGTAAACAAATGATAGGGACTCTGTTGCTTTGATTTCTGTAGCAATATTATTTCTGCATGGTGGAGGGTGCTGGCCTCACAACTTCCCCTTTTTCAGCCGGGCTTGGGACCGGCCTTGACTGTTAGGTGTGGCGTGACATCGGTAGATCCAGGGTGGTCAGAATGCTCAATGAAGAACTACATTTTATCATGTAAAATCTGACAATAATTAGACAATTTTTAGATTGAGAGCATGGAATCCAGTTACAGATTTAAAAAAAAAGATGATGCATAATTTTACCTAATTTATTTTAGTTGGAGACCTGGGTAACATGGTCTAACCAGACTCCGCGAACAAATATATTCTTACTTATGAGTGGAGACCTCAGAAATCACTATCTCGCTAACCTTCCCTGGCCCGAGCCCCCACTCCACTCTATTACACAACTAAAGATAACAAAGATGATTTCTGAGAAAGAGAATAAAAGTGTAGTTTATTTACAAGTTAATTTTGTTTCCTCTCTCACGATGGGGCTGTGCCACAGCTCACTTCCTCTCTCCTACCAACCTAATGTAATGAATAATGGTGTTAGTAATAAATCTTCTATAGTTACTGACCACACTCTCAAACACACCCCTCCTCATACACAAACCCCACACCCACACGTTACAAGTAATAGCTAATCGTACTCTACCGTGGCTTCGGTTGATTGTCACCTGCCGTGGCATGCGCTCCAGTATTTCACAAAAGTTCAATTGTTCATTCAAATGTTCTCTTGATTACTGGCTGCTCCTCGTACGGGTGGTGGTTTGGGTATGTAGACTTGGAGTTGTTCCCTCTGCAGTGTCGTTGAAACAACCACTGAGCTTAGTGTCTCCCGCACTAAGTAGCGTCACCGTGGTTATCGTAACCCTGGGCTGAGAGTCTCAGTGTAATTACTGAATACAGGGATTACCCCTCCCCGTCGATGATACAGCTTACGAACAGCTGTGGTCTACAAACTTGATGCACACATGGCATACAAGTTACTTCTCTCGGCTTTTCAAACAGCCTTTGATTCGTAGTTATCCTACGTATTCAACACGGTCGTGGCAGTGGGCTGGTTCCTTGGTGTTGAACGACTCTTTCTCACGTCGCACACTCTCCCCACGAAATAGCTACCACTGTCCACCGACACTCTTCTACAGTGTACACAGACACCGGGCACTGGGCTAATCACTAGGCTGGGTTCAGTCCGTCGAACACCACCTAACTCGTAACTCGGACACAGGAGTATACTTCTCTACGAGTGATACCGCCGATTACATGATCTTCTGTGACTCCTTCTACTGCAACTTCACACTGTCTGGTTCTCGGTCCACGGCTAGCTACAATCAAAATGTAGAATTCCAGGCACCACCTATCCGAGTGTGTCTCCCCTGCGCACACGCATCGATGCACACAGATGTAATGCAGTAGTCGCGTATCGTTCGCTTCAGTCACACCGTCCGCCGCAGTCCCACCCTTTTAACCTACCCGGCTATCTTAACGCGAGCCACATCGTACGCACCGAGTCTCAGCTCTCAAAAAGTTCCTCCGAGTACTCGATCGGGACGGATATTCGAGCTTACCGGTTGGCCGATGTCCTTTGTCACCCTGGCCTCGATTGGACCCTGCGCGTGTGCCTTCTTTGGGTCACTTTCACAACCCGGGCGGGTCGAGCCTTTGTTGACTTAAGGTCAGACTGGGCGCTACAAGGTCGGCTGCAGTTGGTCGGCTTATCTGGCTCCCTGTGTAGTTTGACCGAGGTACGTGACATCCCGGTGTGGCTTGGAAGTAGTGGCTTTAGAAAATTTTCTAAATTCCTACACGTTGAAGTAATCACCGTCACCTGCTTTTAGTTCTTCTATGGATAAAGATGAAGATTCAGTTTCTGGATCGATCTCCTTAGGAACATTTTCATAAGAGGCTTGGGCCGATTTTTTTATTTTTTTATTTTGGACCGTCGGTTCGGCCGGTCCTGGTGTTCTCTGGAGTGCCGGCACTCCTTGGTTGTCTATCTCTCTCAGTCCGTCTGGGTCATCCGGTGCGGAAAAAGCTGGCATCCAATTACAGATTTTTTTTAAAAAGAGAGGATGCATAATTATACAATAATTTTTAGATTGAGTATAGAATCTAGTTACAGATTTTTTTTAAAAAGATGATGCATAGTTTTACAATAATTTAAGTTTCAGACAGGGTAACATGGATTAATCAGACTTGCCTTTTACATTAATGATCTGTCTGTCGTACCTGTTCCTCTCGATCTTCATCAGTTCTATAAGCTGTTTTGTCGACGAACAGTTTGAAGAGGTCCACTGGTCTTCAGTCCCTCTATGCAGGCAGGTTCAGTGGCCCTTGTAGTCCCAGTGTGGCTTTGGAAAAATTACTGAATTCCTACACCACTCGTTGAAGTAATCACCGTCACCTCCTTTTAGTTCTTCTACGTCTTGTGTTTCTGCATCGATCTCCTTAGCACCTTTTCATTGTTTTGATCTATTTCTTCGTTACTTACCATCTGAACGTTTAATAAGTGACCATCACTGTAATTTGCTGTTTCCGAAGAAGATGAAAAAATCAGAAAACCTTTTCGTCGCTAATATTGTGCTTCACAGAACGTCTAGCTGACACCAAACACCGCAGAAACACACCAGTTGCACGTCACTTCAGCACACCCCCACACAAAGCTGACAACACGAGGGTCGGTGGTAATCAAGGGAGGCCACTTAATGATCTGTGAAGGCCTGTCTGGGGATGGAGATGTCGCTATTTAATTGACCCCCGTCTTGGGGATGGAGATGTTGGTGTTCAGTGAAGGCCCATCTTGGGGACGAAGATGCTGGTGTTCAGTGAAGTCACATCTTGGGGATGGAGAAGTTTTTCTGATGGCGTGTCCTAGCCACTTCCAGCACCTCCTCATCAGATTGCCTATATCAAATACTGTACCTTCTTTTCTAAAAAGGTATTTTTGCGCCACACATTCGGATTTTTAAACAATTCTTTAATATGAAAAATTATCTAACATGCAGAGTTGGGTTTTAACGAAAATTTTCACAAAACCTGACAGAAACAAAGTATCCACATGTCCCTCTGTTACAAAAAAATCTAACAACAATACCATGATTAATATTTTTGTGAAAGCAGAAATTTTTCTCCCAAAATCATGAAATGCTTTTGCAGTTAAACCTGCTTAACACTTTTCTGGCATCCACTTTGGATCATTTGCATGGGAATGATCACAAGCCTCTACATGTTCATGTTGAGATGCTTTAGTGCTCATGGAATATTTCAAAATTGAGTCACATCAATTATGAAATAACCTGATTTTTACTTGCACTTTCACCCCACGTCAGGCCCTAATACCTAGACCTATTTTATTCACTTCTGCACACACTCCCTTCCCTGATGATAAATAATTTTTTAATTACCTTTCACAGTTGACAACATAAGCAAAAATAAGCATAGCCATACATAAAACATGATTACATAAGGAGAGAGGGGAACACCGAGCCTCATGAGAGAAAGGTGTTAGAACTATGGGTGCAGGGTGGACCCCCAGTTCTGAGCAGGAATGCATCAATATATATATATGTATATGTTTTGAACTATGCTGAATGATATGAAAGATACCTATTGAAGATCGTGTATCAATTCTTGATAAGGGAGCCAGTGGAGTTCACTTCAAACCTATAATTTATACATATGCAAACAATGACGCTCACCTTTGAAGCACACAACATCCATTCGTCATCTACACCAGTTGTTTTACTGCCTCATGTATTACAAGATTAATGGCTGTATGTAATATATGTGCTTCCAACAGCATTCAGTAGTAAACAATGCAGCCATATTTGATTAGAATACAGGACAGCGCCTGCACAAGCCTGGACATTTGTTAGACATTCGCTGATTGGTAAAACAGTCTTGGCACGTTTTTGTGCTACATACACAGAGAAAGAAGTGAAACATCACCCAACCCGCTCCCCCAAAACCTATAAATAAAAAAAGATGCCATCATCTTTGCTACATCCTGGGTGCCAAGGGGTTGAATTCATGAATGGAGACTTAGTAACTAAGAAGTGCAATGGGGATCCTGTTACCATGTTTCGGACTCAGCAGCAGCAACAACAAGAACAAAGTTTATAGGCTTAGGCAGAAACAAGCAACAATGTACAGCCACACTACTTTGCAGCATGTGTTTTCCCAAGTGAGCAGTTAACCTCCACACAGTCCTTTAAAGGACCTTTTTTCATGGAAGGCTGACTGCACTCACGGGGTGGTCATGCTTTGTAGCTGCTGCAGTGGTACCAATAGGTGGGCGTCCTACACGTGAACGTGTACAGCCTGCAAGCACTCTGCTTTGCTTGGCAGGTGGCTGTACACCAATGTCTTTGTTGCTCACCAGTTTCTGCTTCCCCCACCCCCCACTTGTGCTAGTGCAACCCCTGTATATTTGGCAAAGCAAGACATGGCTGATGCCGTGCGAGTTGGATTTGATCTTCTCAAAAGATCTCACCATCTGCTGCATAGGCTGTCTGAATTCAGACCTGTTGTTTTCAAACAATGTCTTTGTGCTCAAACATGCCACTAAAGTCTTTCAATAGTTTTTCATCAGCAGCAGCCAAGTCGAACTCCTCACTGGAGTCGCAGTCATTCACTGCTGGATTCCCACCAACACGTCCACCCCCTTTCTTTGGCCCTTTCTGCTATGAGCCTGCATATGCGTTGGTGGCGTTTTATTCGGATTTCCTTCTCTGCCGGGCACCATTGAGAGATGTGTGCGGCCGTCTCGGTTTGATAGCCACATCTCCAACATCTCACGTCGGTGTCACTCCGGTACCTCCCTGTTACAGCTCTTGTTGGATATGTGCCTGTGCGCAGTTTGAGGGCGGCGATGGTTTCCCCCTTACTGAAAATTCTCTAGCTCAGCCATGAATTGGCCAGCGGTGAACGGGGCCATGTTGAGACTCCAGCACCCTGGACTTTCAGCTGGCTCCCTTCCCATTTCCGTTGTCCCTTTGTCACGCTGTCGAAGGTCGACCAGAGCTGGCCCATTTTCGGTTTCCACTCCGAGGTCTTGGGCTAGGCCTCGTATGTGTTTGTGTGGTGAAAGAAGCAGTCAGCGGACAGCTTGGAATTTATTGTATGGAATCGCTCTTTCCAGGCTCGGAATGCCCAGGCCACCCATACTCACTGGCGTGTGAAACAGGTGATCTGTGGTGCAATCCCGGAGGTGGAGTGCTTTCTTCACCCACTTCCTCACATTCTTGTCTTCTTTCCGCAATTCTCCCACACCAGCTGGACCCGCCATTTAGCTAGCTGTCATTCGAGCAGAGAGTACCAGCTGCCATGCCTCTAGCTTCTGCGACGGTTTGAGGGGGGCTTGATGGATTTTTGCCCCCCATTCTCTTGCCTTTTCCAGCGGTGAGGCACTTACCATGCCTTTCCACCCACTGAAGTTGCTGCCGAGATAGCGTGTTGTATCATCGGCAATTAACCAGGGGATTTGCTCTCCTCCCACCTGGTATGGTTGTACCTTGTTTAATACCAAGCTTCTTCCACATCCTTTGCGATAGAAGCATGCTCTCTTTTTTGCATTGAGTAGCATGCATGTCTGCCGGCAGAACTCCTCGACGATATGCAGGTTCGATCTCATTCCTGCATCAGACCCAGATAGCACGGTCTTAATTGTAACATAGTTCGTGTAATCGGACCAGCCGGTTATTTGAACCAAACCATCGCGTCCCGATGTGCATCGATTAACCGGATTCGACTGCGGTAGAAATAATTTAAGATGCTTACACACTAACACAGGATTCTCAAAACGCAACCCGTCACTTATTGATCATTTGGAACTTATTCGTCTGATACGCAGCCAGAATTGTGACCAATCTAGGAAGCAAGATGTTTTCCAGATAAATTGGCATCATGATGACAATGGTTGGTTGTTACAACTCCTCACTGTTTTGCCCAGCATAGGACTCCATTCCGTGAGCGTTGAGAAGTTAGCGTTCTTGAACCGTGACTGATAGACGATAGCGATTGGTGATTCTATGTAATACCTCATGCCATTGGCCCAAAGACTCTTCCGCATGAAAATCCTAAGGGGAGAGTATGCAGTTGCCTCCCTTGTTGTGCATCCAAAATGACGTCCATCCGTGGCCTTAGAAAGTACTGGCCCGGCACGCAGTGCGTGAAGTCACAGCAGAAGGAGGCCACTTGTGGGGTTGCCCTTTGCGTTAAGCTTTCAGGCGGCGTGATATTGTGGTTGAAATACTCGGCAAATCGCTGTATGGTTTGGATATTGTCAAAGATGACGAGAAAGGTAATGATAAAGTTCTTGGGAGACATAATAGGTCAAGCAAAGCAGTCAAATGAAAGAATCGCTGCGCAGCGGAACTAAAGGCTTATTTACATTTGGAGTTGACAAACACAGGGACTGAGGGAGTAGCATCATAAGGAAAACCTGGCAAATAAATAAATTATTAGACGTAATACATGAAATAACAGCCACCTCATCTTTTAGCTCTTAAAGTGTATATGACATCTGTACATAGAAATGAACAATTACGCAGACAGAGAAAGGAAAAAACAATGTTGATCCTCAACAACTTAGTTATTAGTAATAGTATTTGTGACAACAGTGGGAAACTCTTAGTATTTCTACTTTGTACTACTTCTACTACCACCACCACTACAGTCAATGCTAGTGGTAACACTGCCATACATACCTGTGTATTGCTGTTGGCAACAAATGACCAGGTTTTAGTGTAGGTTTTAAGCTTTCTGGCACTACTCCCTGAAGAAGCTTTATCAGAAAAGCTTTTGCTGTAGTTGTTGAGGAAAATGTTCACAGCAGGTTTACAGCATTTCAGTACCAGCTGAGAGTAGTCTACACCACACCCGTCACATTCTCCTTGACAGATCCCAAGCTTGACAGTCAAATTCATCACAACTTTTCTCTGATTGGTACACAGAAGAAACTGTTGCTCATATTCTTCTTTGCCTACAAGTACCTGAAATATCTTAAAGACTTGAGTGATCATGTAAACAGCAAGATCTGAAGGCCATGTTAACCCACCTCTATCCAAAGCAGACAGGTATGTGTAGCAGTCTTCTGTGCCTTCTACCTGAAGTGTTTTCTCAACTCTTAACTCATTTTTGCAGATATCACAGTCTGTTTGGGGCAGTATTTTTGAGACAGCATAACCTGCTACAAAAACAAGCGACTTTACTTGTTCACAGCTGTCAGCATCACACGCAGACAACACTGGTAGAAAGGTTTTGTATTCATCTTCTGAGGAGACAGTTAACTTGTTTTTGACTTCTTCTAGAGGGTCAGTGATGTCTTTCAAGCTGAGAGAACCTTGTGATGCTGACACCAGTTTCAGCACACTCATCAGCTTTAGCTTCTCATTCTCCACAAGTTGTTGGACAGACACATGAAAGTTACAGCCACTCATCTGTCTGTACTGACTGAACCTGAATTCCAAATTGTCAGTTTGAAACTTTCCTAGCAGGACATACTTAAACTTTTTTTGATCTGTCAGATAGGATACAAGCTCTGTCAGTCCCGTAAGTGTGTGCTCTAATGCTGTCATTGTTTCATGTGACAATGTTCCTTCTCTAACTTGCAAACCCATCTTCTTCCACCTTTTAAGCCACTCAATAACTCTACCAATAAACTGAATGCTTTGGTCAGAGGTGGATGTCACAGATTTGCAATCCTCATTCCTCAGTCTATTTTTATATGGGTGTTTCACATTAAAAATGCTCCATAATCTAAGAACAGTACTCAAAAACTCTCTGGTTCCTTGTGTGTCTGTATGCCACACATTCTCAAAATGCTCAAGTGGAATGACATTTCTCTGGTCAAAAATTCTCAACATCAGTTTGACATTTTGCTTTTCTGCTGATGTTGGATAGAGAGATTTCTGATTTAAAGCAGGGGCTAGTTTCACAAGGGAAGACTTTTCTTGAGAGAACAGCTTTCTCAAGTCAGAAAAGGATGCTTTCAATGTCATATCTTTGAATGAATTGCTGTCTGATAGTGGGGGAAAAACAAAAGTTTTTTCTACATCTTTCTGGGCAAGCCAGTTGTTGCGAACACATTTAAATAAATGCACTGTATCAAATAAAAAGAACAGTCTTTCAGAGGAAATGAAAGGATTTTGTATAGAAATTTGAAGCACCCCTCCACACATTTTAGTGAATGCATTCCGGTTCACTCTGTTGTCTGAAATCACACATATTACCACATATCCACATTTGTGTAGTGTGTCAAGAACTTTCAAAAGCATTTCATGTAAAACAACTGCATTCAGATTTTTTACTGGAACAATTGCTACTACATCCTTGTTTTTTGACAGAAGTGAGGAAATCATGAACACCTGTGCAGTACTTGCTTCACTAGTGGAGAGATTTGAGGCTGACACTTCCAGCTTGGCTTTTTGTATGACAACTGCTCCGAAACATAAATCTCATCCAACATCAGAATAACATTGTGTTCTCCTTCCTTCATATTTTTACACTTTTGCTTTAAATACTCTTCATGGACACTGGCATCTTTCAAGCCACTTCTAATGCTGAATGTTGAGGCAAGCCTTTTGAGATATGAAGTGTGTGGCAGTGTGAGGAGAGTGTTTCTAAGGGTTGAGTAAGTATGAGCACTAAATGAATAAACCTGGAATGACCAGAGCAACGTTTCACAAGAGTATCTGTTAACTGGAGAGAACAACAGTTTTAGTTGCTCCACTAGAAACATCCTATGCTTCAGTGAAGACACACTGTCTTCCTCAACTTCCTCTACCTTTTCATCTAAACATAATTCTTGCAACCCCTCAATGAAAACCTGAGCTTGCTGTTTAATGTCCATACCTTGCAAACTACTGCCTGAAAAGTGTGAGAGCAGAGTATCAAACTGTGACCAAGTTCTGAGGACAGGAGGGGTCGTCGCAGGTGCCCACTTTGCCCGCCATCCACCACGCTAGCTCAGCTTAGTCCCAGGGGGGGACTGGCGCCGACGGGAGGAGCACACCCTTGGAGGAGGCCAAGGGTGAGCCGTTGGCTTCAGTTGGAGGCGGTGGGGGAGGGGGGTGGGAATAAAGAGCCCTGAATATTTTCGTCACGTTCCGGAGAATGGTAGGATGGAAAGGGAAGCAGCGAAGCGGAGTGCACTGAATGGTCGCTCGATGGCGTGATGGCTGCTGCATGGATATGGGAATTTTGGCGATACGCTACGATGCGATACGGTACGGGCTGTCGAGGGGTGGCACGCGACCGAGACACCCGCTATGGTTTGTGCATTTGTGTGCAAGCAATCGCCGGCGCGCAGGGCAGGGCAGGCTCTGCGTTGCTGAATCATTGCTCAATGGACTGAATGGTCGCTCGATGGTGTGATGGCAGCATACATATGGGAACTTTTGCGATATGATATGGTACGGGCTGTCGATAGGTGGAACCCGAGTCAAGTCGTTGAGTGTCAGTAAGTGAATTTGTGTTTTTGCTGAATCATCAGTGTGGAGTGGAGGACTGAACGCTCGCTCGCTCGATGGTGTGATGGCAGCATAACTATGGGAGCTTTCGAATGCGTCGACTGAGATACCATAGCAAAGAATTCAAAATAAGCAAAAATCACAACTGATGGACGATCATCGAAAATCCACGCTCTTCACTCAGTTACAAAAAACTGTTCAATATCGAAAGCTCAAACTTTGTTAACCAGTTGCTTCGCTTGCACTGTGCCCGTACGCACTGCTCCGAACGCTGCATGAGCAGTACTTAGCAATGGCGATGAACAGCAGCATTGATGGATGGGATGTATGCAACAAAAGTTCGCAAATCTAAGTCAATGAAGAAGCAATACTGTTTGCGCATTTTCCTCCCGGAAAATACCGATCTTTCGCTGCTGCATCCGTGTGCAGTACACCGAACGATCGGTCGAAGGTGACCTAGCTGAACAGACATGCGAAATTTGGTCCATACATGATTGGTGCATGGATGGATGGATGGATGGATGGATATAAAAAGTTCGGAATTAAACATTCCAAGTAAATGAGCAACCGATGCTGCATGCAGTTTGTACATTTTCGTACCAGTAAAGTGCTATGTCTCGCGGCTGAATCAGTATAGACTGGACTAAACGATCGCTCGAAGGTGAGATGCGTGCGTAGGTATGAGAATTTTCCCCACAAGGAAATGGCGATATACACTCATACACAACAAACCAAGATAAATTTGATGAGATGATCGTTTACTGCTCAAGGAATGATGCAACAGGTCGGCCGTCTGCCAGGATTCGAGACTCCCGGCTAACAAACTTGCGAGTAAAGTTCGACGTGCTCAACTTGAGCCCGCTGTCCGTGGTGAACACGGGACCGACGTCTGCTTGCAGCTCCGGACATAACGACAGTCGCACCCGTCGCAGGTACGCCAGGAGACGTTGGTAGTCTTCGGGAAAAAGGAACAGCTCCCGGGGCTGTCCCGTCGCCTCGTACGTCTTGTGGCAATGCACTTTCAGCACCCGTTTGTCGCCTGCCGGAAAGGTGGTGGCTTGAAGCACCTCTTCCACAGTCAAATGCACCGTGTCGCCCCCTCGAGTGACAGAGGCAGCTAGCAAGCACAGCATGTTGTCCCGACACCGCATCTGGCACGTCAAAACCATGGCGAGCTGTCAAATCTGCAAGAATAAAACATCAAAGAAAGAGCGTAAGGGGATGCCGTTACACAACGCCGTATGATTACACAGGGATGAACAGAAGCGCACAGATAATAGGATAACAAAAAGCTCACACTAAAAGGGTCGTGTGCAACTCACCTGATTCGCAGTCGTGTCGTGCTGTGTCCTCTGTTGACGCAGCTCTCATCGCTGGTGACCCACACAACTCCATTTTCTTCGCGTCTGTAATGCTGCTCCCATGGCTTCAATCGCTGCTTCTGCTCTCCCTCCAGTTTGGTCCTAAAACACGCATGTCGCACTATAAATAGAAACATCAAGTAAAGCGAGGCTAGCTGAAGCTTATCAGCGCGTCCGGAACTGAGCGTGTGCGTCTGTTAACGTCAGTGTCAACGCCTACCACCATCCCCGCCCCAACCCCTCCTGTCCACTCGCTACACGCGCGACAAAACAAGGAACATCGAGTGCAGACCTCGTTGAACACCCAGCAAGTAAAGATAATGACAAAAAGCAAGAGCATTCCTTCCTTCCTTCCTTTCCGTTTTCTTTCCTTTCGTTTTTCTTCTCTTCCAGGTAAACGGCCGAGAACCCAATCACTAACCCTAACCCAAGTCAAACTCGCTCGTCGCTGATTTCTGCGTGACGACAAACAGAAAGCAGAGACAAACAAACACATGCAAAAACGAAAGACGAGAGGGAAGCAAAAAACCCACAAACGACCACGCAACTCAAAACGAAACAGTCTGCGCTCAGCCGGCACCTACAGTCTCCGCTCAACAATGCAAAACCATACGAACAGTCTGCGCTCAGCTATCCGAAACCGTACGAACAGTCTGCGCTCAGCAAGCAGTCTGCGCTCAGCAAGCAGTCTGCGCTCAGCAAGCAGTCTGCGCTCAACACACACTTACGACAACACTTGTTGGCAGCTGTCGGTGGCGACCGAAAACGAAACCTCCCCCGTGCACGCTACCCGTCGCTAGCCGTGGCAGTCTCGAAGCAAAAGGCCTTCCATCTGGCCGTCCACATCTGTATAAAGACCAACCATCATAGATTAAAGTACCCTTTCGTTTTTTTGCACCAGCGTGCAACAATATATGAACAAGCAGCCTGCATTCAAATTCACCCAACCGCCCTAGCTCACCAGCCTTCGACGTGCTTCCGAGTGCATCAGACCAATGCTTTCCGACAGCTGCACAAACTCGGCTACATTTATATCAATCAACGTTCGTTTTCTTTTCTCTGACTAAATTGCTTGCACATACCTGATACCTTTTATCTGTCTGACCTTTTTTCTGCGACACGGCTCTCATCTCTTCAGTTTGTGACGACTTTCGGTAGGACATAGGTTCAACAGTAGAGACACAGTACAGTACCAACCGAAAAAACACACCCCCTCGATCCCTGTCTCTAGCAAGCGATGCAGCAATGGGGCCTGTAGCAGACGACAGAACAAACCGTGAACGAAGCACAAAACTTGGCACAGGCACGTTATCACATAGAAACGAAAGGTAAAGCGAAGCAAACAGCAGCTAATCCACATCGTTTAGCCATCACACGGCATCAAACGAAGTGTACTTGCCTTCCGAAAAGTTGCAGCCTCGAAATTGAAAGGTCGTCTGCAGCTTGCTCTCGCTTCGATGGCGATTGCAGCCTTTCCGCCGACGATCGCAGTCAGTCTCCTCCCGATTTTCATGCACGCCATCCTAAAAACGTTTCCTCTTCCTCGCGGATGAGCAGTCGACCTTCCCCACTCACGACGACAAGCGAAAAAGTTGGTCAAAAACACAGTACTCCTGGGCGCTGCCATGTTTATAACGTACTTGCGAGTTGTCGTTCTTGGATCAAGCGAGTCACGGCGCCATCAGCTGCTAGTAGCATTTATTCGCTGCATTTATGAATGCCATGGAAAAGGCACTTTCCATCACAGATGACATTTCAAGTAAAACAAGAACATACATTTTTAATCAGCTGGCTGTCGCAGAAACGTTCAAAGAAAAGGAAAGAACAGTGAACAACGCAAAACACATCTACCTACCACCGTTTCGTTTCTCTTCATTTCAACATGGGTTTTAAAGCTGAACTAAACCGGTGGTTTTCCATTTTTCCATTTTCGATATTTTGGATATTTTCCATATTTTCTTTTACCTCCTTTTCATGGCAAAGACAGCATGTGCAAAGATACCCTGAGTTTGTGCATTTCTATGCAAGAAAACGCCGGCTGTGCGTTGCTGAATCAGTTTAGAGTGGACTGAATGGTCGCTCGAAGGTGAGACCCGAGACAAGTTGTTAAGTCTAAGTAAATGTACAAGCTACTATGCCCCTTATGCTTTCTGCATTTCTGTGCAAGGAAACGCCGGCTGTGCGTTGCTGAATCAGTCTTGAGTAGACTGAATGGTGGCTCGAGGGTGTGATGGGTGTATGGACATGGAAATTTTGCCGATACGAGGTGTCCATAGGTGAGACCAGAGACTAGTTGTTAAGTCTGAGTAACTAACTGTACAAGCTACTATTCCCTTTATGATTTGTGCATTTCTATGCAAGAAAACGCCGGCTGTGCGTTGCTGAATCAGTCTTTTCCATTGTTCGTTCTTATTTCGACGTTGTTTGATTTGCCAGTTTTGCATTTCGGAGTGTGAGAAAACTTGCGTTTTTGAGCGAGCACTTCTGATCTTTCCTTGTTTTCGATTTTCGCTTTTTGCTTTTTGCATTTTCTTGCAGACAAAGCCACGATACGGGATCCATCTCTTATTCGTTTACTTACTCTTAACGCAAGCGTACCATTTTCTTGTCGCATCTCGGACGCATAGTAAAACAGCGGCAAAGAAGGGACGCAACCACTGTTTGGTGCACGATGCCCTGGCCCGCTTCGCTTATTTGCTCTTGTCAGCGAAGGTCCGCCGTCTTTGAAGAAAAGGTACGCAAAAAACAGTTGACAGCCGCCTGCAGCAAAAACCTTTGTGAAATTTAAAACAAACGAACTGGAACAAGCTAACACATGACAAAGACAAAGACGAAGACAATCTACCCCTTCATCAGGACGACACAACAACGACGAAAATACGACCACAACGAAAACACAAGAAAAACACTTAGCTTCAGTAGACGTGGCTGTAACGTTATGAATGATCACGACCTCAGAAAAGGCAATGTTGCGTTATGCCGGCACCAGAAAGGAACGTGCACCACTGCTCTCTCTCATCGTCAATCGACCCGTGATTTCTGGTCATAAGAGTTTTATTTCGCACATGGTGAAAGTCCAAGTGGCGGGTCGTTTACAACTTAGTAACTCTCCATGTCTTGTAGACGATAAACTTCACCCTTCTATATCTCTCTGTCCAAGTACCTCTCCCAGTATCCAAGTAACAAGTCTCTCTAACTCATTTCCAGGCTAAGTATATCCAGTTTACGCCTCTTTCTGAGTCCTGTGTTTCCTAGAGTTCTGACTCTTCTGACTTCTCCCCCCTTTCCCCACTAGAGCTTATATATCCGAGTTAAATGTCTACTGCTTAAGCAACAAGTCACTTATTGATCATTTTTACTTACTCAGCTGACACACAGCAAGAAGTGTGACCGCGGTGGTAAGTACGATGTCGTCCAGGGGCATCATGATGACAAACAATGCTAATCACATCTCCTAGCTGTTTCTGCCCTGCACTGAATCAAGGGTCCATCCGTTGTTGTTCATGACCTCACACTTGGTCTCGTCCTCACGTGACTTTCACAGCTTCATTTCAAATATAAACCTTCGTAAATGTTTTCAACTATAAAATGAAATCAAATCAAGAATTGATTAAAATCCACTCATAAATACAACTACCTTTATTAACTACTGAACTTAGTTGTAGACTATTATAAAATTATAACCATTATGTAGGTACGTGACAAAAAAATTCAATTTTTTTTTCAAAAGTGATGTTTATCATTATAAAGAGCTTAAAATACAAACAAAATGACATAAAAATTATTAAAATAGGCCGAAAATTAAGGGAGTTATGAATTTTTCTTTGATTTAATTTTGTGACGTTTTTTTACACACCCAAACACGTAGCAAAGACATCATATAGGTTTCATCAGCTTGACGTCACGTCCGGAGCAGCAGACGCTGTAACGTTATGAATGATCACGACCTCAGAAAAGGCAATGTTGCGTTATGCCGGCACCAGAAAAGAACGTGCACCACTGCTCTCTCTCATCGTCAATCGACCCGTGATTTCTGGTCATAAGAGTTTTATTTTGCACATGGTGAAAGTCCAAGTGGCGGGTCGTTTACAACTTAGTAACTCTGCTTGTCTCTGCCTGTCTCTGCTCCTTCTGCTTTTCCCCCCTTTCCCCACTAGAGCTTATATATTCGAGTTAAATGTCTACTGCTGACCTTTTCCAATCTGCACGTGTGGCTGTGGTGGGCAACTGCATGCTTGGTGACCCTAGTGGACGATGCATAGTTTGGAGTTATGGGTCTTTTGTATATAGTTATTGAGTGCTGCGCGGCTTAAAATGGTGTGTGTGACCTCTGTTATGTCTGGCCTGCTAAGTGTTAAGTTCAGGCTCAGATCTGTCTTTGATGGAATGTTCTCTTCTAAGTTGTACTCTGTGCCCCTCACTAACCTACCTGCTACCTACTGCCTGGCACGCATATTGTTACATGGCACATGGCCTGGACAGCAGTAAAATAACTAAGCGACAGTGAGTAAGAGGCGTCAAAGAAGAAAAGCCAATCGCAAGGTGGTTAAAAAAGGGTAGGGAAACGTGGGGGTGCAGAGGCGATGGGGTAGAGAGACAAAATTACGAAAGCAAGGGACGCAACCACTGTTCGGTGCACGATGCTCTGGCTCGCTGCGTTTATTTGCTCTTAGCGGCAATGTGCTACGCAGTTATACATAAGAGCAGTATACATATAAAAGGGGCCGACAGCGGCAATCCGCGGTGGCTCAGCTGACAATGAAGTACTGTACACGGGTGTTTGGCGGGCCGGAGAGGTGAATGAGAAAGGCTTTGAAACGAGCTGTCGGGACCTGGGGCCCGATGCGGAAGGAGAGTGATGCTAACCAAGTTGTTGATGGTTCAGTGGACGATGTGCATGCCTAGCCGAGGCTGGCGGGCCGGAGAGGTGAATGACAAAGCTTTCAAACGAGCTGACTGGGCACACTGCTCCCCATTGTTGTTGGGGAAATTCATAGGTTATGGTCTGTGGCGGCTGTGCTGGCTCATCATCAGACCCGACCTCCTCACCCGAGCTACCCTCTTCGGCGCTCGACTAGTCCCAGTCTCTCTCGCTCCTTTTGGTCACCCCCGTCACTTCAGGTGGCATGCCTCATGGCCTGCTCCACGGGCGCGTCTTTGGGTCTGTCGGCCAGTGGTGCACTTGGCTGACTTCGCATGTTGGTCGCTAGAGAGGCCCCCTGCACTGGGACCCACCCCTCCCTTTCTCTTCTCCTGGCCAGGCGGCCATAGGACTCATTCTCCTAACTGTTCCCCACCTCCAGACGGTTGCTGCTGCCCTCCCCTCTGGCCGTTTTAAAAGCCTCAGGTTCAGGTGTGCTCACAGCCTGCCGCTTGCCACCACGCTGTGGGCCGGGGTGTTCATGGGTCCTCGCCCTATGTACATTCTTCTCCTTTCCTCTCTCCATATACATGTGTCCTGAAGCATAGTTGGGTCAGACGCCGCTGCTCCTGCACCCAGTTGGCTCAGAGGGATTAGCCTGTCCTCGAATGAGCGGGTTGGAAACAGCGGTTGGCACACCGTTCGGCTGGTCTGTGCGGGCGCACGACCAGCCCCTCCCGGTGTACGCTTGGGAGCATTCGTGGCTGTCCACATGCGTGGACAGTGGACCGGCGGGGCCACAAGAAGGCTGCTCCATCAAACGATTCCCCCCCCCCCCAGCCCGGCTGGGTTGAGAGCGGGTCCCGGCAACCCGTGCTAGATGCCACGGGCAATGCATGGTCGCAACACCTCCCAATACCGAGAAGGACGGTTGTAACCATGGCTCTCTGAAGTGGGTTGAGGATGCGCTCTCACCCACCATTCAACTTGCACACCAGTTATTCATCGCTTCTGCACTTTCAACGCATGGACACCTCATGCGTGCTGCATCCTCACCTCATCATTTTCCCCCCTTAAGAGAGTCATAGTTACTCCTGCCGTGAATGCAGTAAGTGACTCTTCAGCAGATGTCATGTCTGTAGTCATGGAGCTTTCAATCTGAGCCAGTGACTGGGGCTGAAAGGGTTCTGTTTCTGATGACCTCGGTGACTGAAAGCAACTGAGGTCAACTTCTCTGCCAGTTGCCACTTTATACAGCAGCGCTCTCATTGCTTGGTCACAGGTGGGCATGAAGTTCCAATGGCATATGAAACTGTTTGACAATTTCTTCCTGGTGCTTACGTGGTCCAGCAATAAACCCAGCATGGCGTGTGCAGAATCCTGCATCCATGTCCACCAAGTATGACTTGAAAGGGTCTGTAAGGCTGGACACTTGTAACTGAGTCCCACTACATCTGATGTTTGGATGCTGCAGAAGCATTGTGGGCTTGGATCTTGATGGATGAAAATCCTGTAGGCCGTTGCTGACATCGATGCAACGACGCTGGTATTAGGTATACAACCTTTTGAAAATAAAATCTATTGGAGGACAATAAATGCCTTGGTTCTGTTTAGCACCTGGTCCTTCATCACTCTGATGGCTGCTTCACAGTAATTGTTTGTGTTTTTACCTCGCGCTGGTAGATCATTGCGGCAGCACAACGACCATTCTGCTCTGCAACCAAACATTGATTCCAGATATTTCTGAATTTGTGTTTCCATAACATGCTGTCCTGCAGGGCCTGGTCATAACTCTCCTGCAGCTGCTCTGATGTGGATGCATACAGCATGTTCTTCATTAGGTGGAACAGGTGCAGCCTTTCACTTTTGGGAATCGTGTTTTTGGCATCCCAAGGAAATCGCCTATATGCGTGCAAGACATGGAAAGCTAAAAGTAAGAGCGTTGAAGAGGGAAATACCTCGCTCGGGGCCTGGCTCTCTGCCTTTGAATCATCAGCAAATAACTAAGGGTATGTTTTTTCTATAAAGTAGAAAGTATTTAGTACTGAACAAGAACGAGAAAATGTAAGAATAAAAAAAAACTACCCATTTTTGACAGATGAGGTTCGTCAATTTGTTCATCTTTCATCATGCTGTTGAAATCTGTCTTCGTTGTGTATTTTTTCCCCATCTCTTCACCTTATTCCAGTCAGCTGCATGATAGAATAGACTAAAATCAGGATCATTGTTAGCAAGTGCTGTTGACGGATGTGCACATACGGTAACATGCCCTAAAATTTAACAGAATGGGCAAAATGGGAACAGTCGGGGCTAAATCACTCTTCTTCCTACCTTCCATGTTCCAAAGAACATTAAACTGCTCACATCTGATCTTAAATTCTAAGCTGTTGCACATAGTGTTTATGAATTTTAATCACCTGTCAGTACACCTGCAAACATTAGCAACAGAAAAGCATGAAAAGATTTTGTTAAAATTTCATCTCAAATAGAGAACTAATAACTAATGAACATCTTACTTCTGCTCGTGACTATCCTTAGATAGGAGTGATAGGCCCATGGTGGTGCAGGAGAAGGTTTCCTACGAATCATTTGTGATGAAACGTTTCGTGGCCACCTTCACTGCCAACAACAAGCCATTTGTCTGGCACTATCCCTATTGATGGCTTCCTGCAGACTTCATTATTCTTCTCTTCATTAAACCACTCTACTAAGTGCTAGAATGTAAGGATATCCTCCATATCTGCTTGTGAATGAAAAAAATTGCCCCCCCCCCTCAAAAACAAGCAGAAAAAGTAGACCAACCACTGGGCTGAAGTATGGTATCTAATTAGTTGGAAATGTTCTCTGTGGGGAAGCTACAAGCGGAGACAATGGGTCAGCCAGGGTTGCTGGCTTTGTGTATTTTGGGTAGTAGGTAGAAGGACGGTTGTTTAGTGTCTTTCTTGATGAGATGTTCAGCTGATGGTAGTAAATCCGTTGAGTCGATAGAGGTTCGGATCAGTTTAGAGATCGTTTTCGTGTTGGCTGCAGGTGTTTAGTCGGAGTGAGGCTTGTAGAAGGTGGTGTCTAGTAGCTGCTGGTGCTATGTATAAATTGTGGTCCCAGACGACGATTGCACCGCCTTTGTCGGCTGGTTTAATAACAATGTTGGAGCATTGCCAGAGGGACTCGATGGCTTGGAATTCATGCACTGACAGGTTGCTGTGAAGGATGGGCTTCAGGCGTAGGTTGGTTATTTTGATGTGGCACTTATTGATGTAATGTTCCACGTGCGGAGATGTCATGTTTGTTTCCCTGGCCTGCGAGGTGCGAACAGTCGGAGGAAGTGAGGGCTGCTGCTAAGAACATGTATTGTGCCTTTATTAATATTGCCTTGCTTTTCGCCCAGTGATACTTGTGCTTTTAAATTTGCAACTACTGTAGCAATTTTGACAAAGTTGAGGCAGAATAATAGGGAACCCATCATGTGAAGCCTAGCATTAAAGGTGTCTTGAAGAAATATCTGAGATTCTTGACAAGCAGATGCCAGTCAAATTAAACATGTTTTCCAAAAGAGATATTTGTCTGATGAGAAAGAATAATGATTATTACTCACCGTCCTTCGTGCAAATAGTTTGACAAGGCTGTGTGACTTCGGCATGCATTTTGATGACTCGCCATGAATTCTGAAATTTTTGCACTGGTGATTTTCTGTTGTCCCTGCAGTTCTTTGGAGACAAAAATGTTTACTGCACTTTCTGTTTTTGTCCATGGTTTATAGTCTGAAATCAGCCAAGGTCATTAAACTAGACTGAAAAGTAAATAGAATATCCCTACATTTGCTCAATTGTGCTACAAGCAAAACATTTTGTTGTGTGCATAAAGATCAAGGTTTGCTGGCGAATTAATAGTCATCAAATCATAACCAATCTTGGAATGCTGGTGCACTGCAGACAAAATAGACCTCTGTCCTATCTTAGACACAACAATAAATGCTTTGTCTGCTACGTGCTGCACCAAACGGAATATTCTTCAAATCATGTACACAATCAAATGGACAAGTATCTTACGTTTATTTTGAATGTACCGTTCCAGGGGTTCAAACTTCGAAATTAGATCGGTCAGTTGTGCATCGCCCCCCAGTACTGTTAATGTACTGCTGCTGGGTGGCACCATTATTACCAGTCTTTCAAAAGAGACTTTCCTTTTCTCTTCCATGAATATGTGGAAGGAGTTCAGTCTCCCAGAAGGGACTTTCCTCAGTTTCACAATGTTTATAACAAAACATATTACTCAACACCGTTAGCAATGAATTCCACAAATGACTGTACGATTTGCTGTTAAAATAGTAAATTTACTTCTGTGGCATCTGCTGACAGAAAATGCTACTGGAAGCTAATGCCATTATCAGAAATCTTGCCACCTATTCTTACTTAAATCAAAATTGATACTGTTTGACTGCACCCCGCCACTCCGTGTCATTTGCAAAGGAACTCGGGATTTCTTGGATGTCTGCTTCATCAGAGAGGTCCTCAACCAGAGCAATTGCATCTTCTACCAGTGTAATTTCAGGATTACTTTCAAAATCTGCTTTTAATAGATCATCAATAAATACACCTGTCTGTCTAAATGCAATGCTGTGCAGAAACAGTCAAGCTCTTTTTCAAGTGCAAAAAGCTTGTGAAACAGAAAAGCTGCATATCCTGGGAAGCGAGATTCTGAAAGACTGAAATCCAAATGGTCACTAGAGCATCCATGATGCTGCTGAACATTTCAAGTTCCATTCTGCAATAGCTCAATAATTTTATGATGTTCAGCAGTTAAAAAATTTTAATATAACTCAATGTCTTTCTCAACAATGTTTTTCTCCTTTTGCACGTTTTTGTTTCTGCCAAGCAGCAAGAATTGTTTGCTGAACAATAACAGGTACATTGTCCACATTGGTGCTGACTCAGGGTTTGAAACATCTTCAAATGATGTCCCTTGGCAGTACATATTCACTCATACAGTGGCTCAGCTAGTTGTATCTGGCAATGTCGTTTCTAAGTCTTCTGGTGGACTGGCTTATTTGCTGTCCAATCCGACTTGACACTGCCTGACCAGCTGCAAATATTATTAAACTAACTTTTTAAAAAAAATGTCCTGAATTTTCAGTGTCGTTTGCCTGGGGAGTAGGTTTTTCAAGATTTAGGTACAGGGTTCCGTATCCCTATGTCGTCGTGAATAACAACTTTGAGCGTGCCTTCAGAGCCCAGTAAGTGACACTCACGGAGCATTAAGAATAAATGATTTTCTTTATCTGTGGAGGTAACATAATTGGGAAAAATATGCCATAACTAAAACCCAGCATAATTTATCATAGAATACAAATATTTGTCACTTTTTTTTCCTTCTCCGAATGCCAGGCAGAATTCTTTGGACTACTTTCCAGTGTTCATGATAACACTATGGATGTCATCCCTTTTTTTTCATCAAGGTATGCAAGCATTATCTGTTGATAATTTCAAAGTTCACAAAAAATATGAAAACTCTCATGCGTGCAAGTGTTTTTGTCTTTTACAAATTTGTATACATAAAACTGTCGCCTGTAACCTTATGTAATCCTTCAGATGTATATATGTAATTGATACGCACCAGCAAAAAATTAATTCACTAATGTGTACACTGTTTTACAATTTGAGAATTTCAGTCTTGGCTGAGGCTAACACTCTCTACACAGATTTTGTCCCTTTCTCCCACACTATACAAACCGAATCCAGAAAACAATAAATTAATTAGGACACATAAGAAACTTATCTCCCCAACTAGCTAAACAAAACATCAAATAACATCTTACAGGGGGACTAACTCAACTTAGCTTCTTCATCAGCATGTGCAGTTACGCTACCAAACCACCCCACACTACTGACCATGATGCTTAAGGCAAACAAATGAAGGAAAGGAGAACAGAAAGAAAGTGTATTTATCCTCCCGCATCCTACTGGCCTTTATAAATCAAAACATGTGATGATCACTTGGCACTTGATAATAACGACCCATTTTCTCTGTTGTGACAATCCAATGCCATCATCGCTGGTTGGTTTGGCTTACATTTACAGCAGAAAAGAATACTTTAATTTCTTTCTCTTTGTGTCTTTCTTTCTTTTTAAAGATTTTGCTCTCACCTGTCTGGTACGCTATGGGAATACCCTTTGAAGAAAAAAAGAGAATCGGATGGGGTAATGGACTATAGTAATAAGCAAATAAACTTAATGAGGAAATTAGCCAGTGCCCTTCGAACCAGAGCAATCCAAAGAATATATCACTTGGCTTTGTGCCCCTCCAAAATCATAGGGAAATAAGGTGGCTAGAAACAGCTGCCAGATTTGCAAGATTATTTCTTTGTAAAACTACTGGCATAATTATACCAATAAACTACTGGTAAATTATGTACATACAGTGGTGGCCAAAAGATTAAGACAATCTAGTAAATGATATTTCCGTATTATTGCAGAATATTACATAATCCGCTGTTTTAAGGCACGCAACTCCTTTTCAGCATGTCTTGATGCATTCATGAGTTCATCGTGGCAATAAGTGGATGCACAAAGTACTCAATAAGAAATTATGCGAGTCAAACAATATTTAAAAAAACTGAGTATTGCATTATCTTCCTTGTGACCTATCCGTTAGCAAATCAGTGCGTTTAAATGCACTCATCTCTTCGGTCATTGGACCAAACAAACGAAGATAGGACCATAACCTTTCCAAAGTCTCCCCATCAGCTAGACCGACTTTTGACGTGACCCAAAGATTTTTCGTAATTGATTAAAACATTAAAATTATATATGGATCAGTCGGCCAGCCAAGCAGCAAAGTAAAAAAAAAACTCTTAGAACTTTTTCGTTGGCCTCAGTTGTCTGCAAGTGTGAACCTGGGTGATATGACGTAACAAACCACCCCCCCCCCCATCCTATTCTGGACCAGGGTAAATTTCGTTTTCTTGTAATTTGATATTACGCAACTTCATTTTTTTTTTGGGAGGGGGGTTTGCCTTTTGACAACTTATATATAGGAAGTTATACATATCTCCTTGCTGCATGAGGTGACAGACGACAATACTAAGCTAGGCTCAACAGAAGCATAATAAAATTTAATACACAGTCTGATACTTTCCATCATCTTACTTTGTGTAACACGAAGAATCTGTCATTGGATTTCTTACTCAGTCAAAGCTGTTTTGCATTTAATAAAATGGACATATGTGCACTTACCGTAAATTGTGCTCTTTAGATTGGTTAGGCTGTTACAGGGAAGTTTTTCCTTCCTTCCCTCCATGCTGTACAGGACAGCTAGACTGGACTCGACGACCTCTTTCAGCATGAGTGTATGCAGTTTCGCAGCTTCCATGCTCAAGTTGGATCAGGCAATTGATTTTTTTTTTTTTTGTGGTATGAAGAATTGTCTTTCCTGAAAACGGCAAAATTAACTGTATTCTTCATCTCTCTTTTTAAATAAATTAATATGTCATACAATCATAAATCATTGAAAAACTGCCCACACAACATAAGCAAAATTCATACATGAAACAAAATAATTTGGCTAGTATTTCACTCATAAAACAGTGGTGTCCACATTATGCACTCTTGAATGAGGTGACAATACTGCTCCAAATAATCAACTTTTTGTGTCATAGCTTGACAGTGCTCATTAATCTTAGCCCATTTTGAGGTATGGACTTAAGGACATATCAGATTAAAATAATGTACTTAAAGCTTCAAAAAAATCTGTCGGTGTCAAAATAATAAATAATAACTTTGTTGCAAAGTGTCAAATAACTCGGATCAACATTCACTACAGAATACAATACTTGCATCACTCCAGACGAAAGATTGATGGTATAACACACTTATGAATTTTGTCCTTGCAGGCCGCACAGTAGAGACAGTTAGTGCTAGGGCCACAATGAGGACAATGCACAAGGTTTTGAGGAGTATCACCACAAAATGAGCAAACCCTGCAAGCAGGGCATAATCCTTCCATTCGACCCCTCTTTAAGTCGTCACGAATGTCCTTCCAACCATCAGCCTCTGATATCTTTTTTTTTGTGGTTGGACATTTCCCCATCTTCTAAGGCTGAAAAAAAATTAATTTGATAACAATGAAATGAAAAACATAAATGTAAAAGATCCTTGTAACCTGTGAGGATGAGATTGTAGAGGAGTAGGATTTTATAAACCAACAGTCACCTTCTCCACCAGTATCCTTCTCCCACTCCTCTTCATTAATCCACTCTACTAAGTGGTAGAATGTAAGGATATCCTCCATATCTGCTTGTGAATGAAAAAAATAGAACCCCCTCCAAAAAAGAAGAAAAAGTAGACCAACCACTGGGCTGAAGTATGGTATCTAAATAGTGGGAAATGTTCTCTGTGGGGAAGCTACAAGGGGAGACAATGGGTCAGCCAGGGTTGCTGGCTTTGTGTATTTTGGGCAGTAGATAGAAGGATGGTTGTTTAGTGTCTTTCTTGATGAGATGTTCAGCAGATGGTGGTAAATGCGCTGAGTCGATGGAGGTTCAGATCAATTTAGAGATCGTTTTCGTGTCGGGTGCAGGTGTTTAGTCGGAGTGAGGCTCGTAGAAGGTGGTGTCTAGTAGCTGCTGGTACGCCTCGGCTATGTATAAATTGTGGTCCCAGACGACGATTTGCACCGCTTTTGTCGGCTGGTTTGATAACGATGTCGGTGCGTTGCCAGAGGGACTCAATGGCTTGGAATGTGAAGGATCATCTTCAGGTGTAGGTTGGTTATTTCGATGCGGCACTTATTGATTTAATGTTCCACATGTGTGGAGATGTCGTGTGGTGGTTCCCGTGGCCTGCAAGGTGCGAACTGTCCTTTGTGCAAATAGTTTGACAAGGCTGTGTGACTTCGGTACACATTTTGATGACTCGCCAGGAATTCTGAAATTTTTGCACTGGTGATTTTCTGTTGTCCCTCAGGTTCTTTGGAGAAAAAGATGTTTACTGCATCTCTTTCTGTTTTTGTCCATGGTTTATAGTCTGAAATCAGCCAAGGTCATTAAACTAGACTGAAAAGTAGATAGAATATCCCTACACTGACTCAATTGTGCTACAAGCAAAACATTGTGTTGTGTGCGTAAAGATCAAGGTTCACTGGGAAATTAATAGTCATCAAATCATAACCAATCTTGGAATGCTGGTGCACTGCAGACAAAATAGACCTCTATCCTATCTTAGACACAACAATAAATGCTTTGTCTGCTATGTGCTGCACCAAATGGAATATTCACCAAATCATACACACAATCAAATGGACAAGTATCTTACATTTATTTTGAATGTACCGTTCCAGGGATTCAAACTTCAAAATTAGATCGGTCAGTTGTGCATCGGCCCCCAGCACTGTTAATGTACTGCTGGGTGGCACCATTATTACCACTGTCCTCCACCTAATGCCAGCAACAAGTTCATCAAGCTGCAAAGTAAAAGGACAATGAAAGATTTTTTTTACTACATATTCTGTGTTGCACAGGCTTTAACCGATCCAAGTTATTGAGTTGGTTTCTAATACCTCGGACGCTGTTTAAAAAACAGTGAGGACTAACACTTGACAATGATCATGTTAAAGAAATTCCAGGATTATTAAACACAAACATGTTGCAGACCATTCAATTACACATGTGCTTCCTCTTCCACCTTCTGAAAGTTATTTCAAAACAAATATAGCTATATGTAATGAGGGGGATGTGCTACTTATTACTAGTAATTATCACCATGCAAGCTGCATATCTGAATTGGATAATCTTAAAACCTTCATTTATAAGTCTCGTTGATGAATGATGCATTTATTACTCGGTCAAAAACCTTCTCAGTCTTCTATCATACCACTGAATAAGGTTCAAATCAGCTGCCTCATGCTCATACACTAATTCCTGGTGAGCAAAATGCTGTTGCATAATGCTAAGATATGCAGTTGGGTTTGTTGCTATAAAATTGTTGTCATTTTCTGATTGGGTACGAGTGTTTTTCAGTCTGAAGTTTGGTGTTATGGTTCAACACAGAGGACTATACTGACTATTGCTTGTTGGTTTTTGTTACTGAACATCCAGTTGCATACAATCACAATGCTTGTATAAGAATGGTGCTTGAGACAAGTTAATGTGTACCACACTGGGACTGTTGTCCCACAGATGCCTTAACCATTAGACCACTGAGGAAGTGTTCAGTTCATTAATAGACTTCAATCCACCAGGCTTTTGAACTGGTATAGTTATGAAAAAATTAAAACACTGATTATGCCCCCAAAATATTTAAAATGTGTGCTGCGTCCATTCGTATTGTGATAAGGGTTGGTTGACTGAAGTGCTTGGGTAAAAAAATTTAGAAAACCTCAGCAGGTGGTGAATTACAAAAACGAAAAGTTCAAAATAACCTCCCTCGTCACCAGTTTTATGACAGCAAGAATGGGTGGGATGTTTGTGACCCCAACTGGTGCGCCCATCTCTCCTTTGCTGCCTTTTTTTCCCAGTGGGTCAGGTACCCACAGGCAGTTTCATGCACTGGGGAAGTGTGCACATGGGTATTAAACCAGTGTCTTTCGGATTTTGATGCATGCACTTTGACAATATGGCCATCCACTTCCCCCTTAACAGAAATGTCCCTGATAATATTGTAACAGGGTCGAGCGATAGCGGGTTCGGTTACTATTGCAGTTGTGGCAATGGCTCTGTCATCCTTCCACTCCGGACACAGCAACAAGTCGTCTTCACATCTACTTGCAAACTTTAATACATATCATGTCACTGGTTTTTTTAAAATGGAACCTAATGTCCTTTCGAGCTTCAAACATTTTATAGGCTGCCAGTTCACTTGGTGATAGATTTTTGTAATATTCTGTCCATTGCTGGACAAAATGCGGTGGCAATACACCAATATGAGTTGAAACATGGACACTTTCATAAATAATCAAAACAATTCCTGCTAACAAGAACTGTACATTTCCTTAATAAGATGCTTATAAAAAAGCTACAAATGCAGCAGTCCACAAGTATATTTAGGCATGGCAATAGCACTAACACTTGATAACAGTGGAAAGTGGTGGAATTTGACACAGTATCAAATACTTTAATTATAGCCTTTCAGTACTTGCTACATTTTTTCATTCAGTGTAAACACTGAATATAATTTCTGCTCATGTTTATTTTGTGAGCAAGCATTTCATATGCTAATGACATTTTTGTGGTTTATATGAATACAGAAACTGGTAGACTGCCTTGTAAGGAAAGATGGGATGGTTTTACTATCACTTATAGAAGTTGTTAAATGAATTTTAATAATAAAAACCACAACTGGGTGATAATCACAAGGGTAGACAACTTAGTAAAGTAGTAAAATGCAGACCTGTCCTTTTCTCTTCCATGAATATGTGGAAGGAGTTCAGTCTCTTCCTTTTCTCTTCCATGAATATGTGGAAGGAGTTCAGTCTCTTCCTTTTCTCTTCCATGAATATGTGGAAGGAGTTCAGTCTCTTCCTTTTCTCTTCCATGAATATGTGGAAGGAGTTCAGTCTCTTCCTTTTCTCTTCCATGAATATGTGGAAGGAGTTCAGTCTCCCAGAAGAGACAATCCTTTTCTCTTCCATGAATATGTGGAAGGAGTTCAGTCTCCCAGAAGGGACTTTCGTTTTCTCTTCCATGAATATGTGGAAGGAGTTCAGTCTCCCAGAAGGGACTTTCGTTTTCTCTTCCATGAATATGTGGAAGGAGTTTAGTCTCCCAGAAGGGACTTTCCTCAGTTTCACAATGTTTATAACAAAACAGTACTCAACACTGTTACCCTGAATCCCATGACTGTACGATCTGCTGTTAAAATAGTAAATTTACTTCTGTGGTATCTGCTGACAGAAAATGCTACTGGAAGCTATTGCCATTATCAGAAATCTTGCCACCTATTCTTACTTAAATCAAACTTGATACTGTTTGACTGCACCCCGCCACTCCGTGTCATTTGCAAAGGAACTCGGGATTTCTTGGATGTCTGCTTCATCAGAGAGGTCCTCAACCAGAGCAATTGCATCTTCTACCAGTGTAATTTCAGGATTACTTTCAAAATCTGCTTTTAATAGATCATCAATAAATACACCTGTCTGTCTAAATGCAATGCTGTGCAGAAACAGTCAAGCTCTTTTTCAAGTGCAAAAAGCTTGTGAAACAGAAAAGCTGCATATCCTGGGAAGCGAGATTCTGAAAGACTGAAATCCACATGGTCACTAGAGCATCCATGATGCTGCTGAACATTTCAAGTTCCATTCTGCAATAGCTCAATAATTTTATGATGTTCAGCAGTTAAAAAATTTAAATATAACTCAATGTCTTTCTCAACAATATGCATGTTTTTGTTAATGTCAAGCAGCAAGAATTGTTCGCTGAACAATAACAGGTACATTGTCCACATTGGTGCGATGTTGTCCAACATTGGCAAAAAGTGCTGACTCAGGGTTTGAAACATCTTCAAATGATATGTCCCTTGGCAGTACATGTTCACTCATACAGTGGCTCAGCTGGTTGTATCTGGCAATGTGTTTTCTAAGTCTTCTGGTGGACTGGCTTATGTGCTGTCCAATCCGACTTGACACTGCCTGACCAGCTGCAAATAAGCAAATAAACTTAATGAGGAAATTAGCCAATGCCCTTCGAACCAAAGCAATCCAAAGAATATATCACATGGCTTAGTGCCCTTTCAAAATCATAGGGAAATAAGGTGGCTAGAAACAGCTGCCAGATTTGCAAGATTATTTCCATACATACAGTGGTGGCCAAAAGATTAAGACAATCTAGTAAATAATTGATATTTCCATATTATTGCAGAATATTACATCATCCGCTATTTTCGTGTGCGTTTACCGTCGGCAGCTGACGTTGCTGGTCCCCCGAGAAACGGGTTTCCGGGACCACTCTATCACCCGGCATCGTTTTCCAGGTGTGATAGGATATCACGAACTCTCACTGAACCTGTCCACTCGCCCACCGGCCCCGGCCGTTCGTCGCCCGGGGACCTGGTGTCGACCATTTCCAAGAGCATCGCTGGTCGAGCAGCCAAACCCAGCTTGGCAGCCATCTGAACAGCCGCGCGTGTGAACGGCCTTCTGGCTATTCCAGTGGACACATCGCGAGCAGTCCACTGGTTGGGCTGACCTCCTCCCCTACGCCCTCTTGTGTTGTGGCGTGCCAACCTGCCAATGTCAGGTATCCTGCGCACGTTGCACATCACAGGCGATCAGCATGGAGAGCTTACGTTAGCCTCCCTTCCGCGTGCTGACCGAGGTACATGGATGGTTTGGCTTTCCCTCCAGTCAGACCAGGCCCCATCTTCCTGCCGACCTTCGTTGCTACGTTCTCTGGTAGGAATCGTTGAATCTCTCTTCTCTTATGAGCCATGTACCCTGAGAGATATCCCCCCCGAACGAGGACGGAGCCGACCCACTCGTACGGTGCAAGACCGGGGGGATGGGAGGGGGGGCATTTTCCTAGATAAGCTGTTCATATAGGGTTTTCCAGGCCTCCCGCTCACAACTTGACCGTTAGACCCATCAGGTCATTTGCACCGCTCCTGACCCATTTGGACAGTGATATTCTTTGGAGTGTGCCAGCCCCGTGCTGTGCTGCACTCTAACGATTGCCACCTGTTGAATCGCACCTTGCACTGGATTGTGCCGGCTTTCATACAACGATCGTCACTCGCCAACTCCCATACCTTGCACTGGATTGTGCCAGTATTGAGCTTAGCACCCCGATCGGGTGTCCGAAAACCCCTTAGTCCATGAAGTGGGTGAACAGCTTAATCGTTCCTCCCAGGGCTGACAGGACCACCGCCTTCCCCGCCGACCTCTTCAGGCCAAGCAACT
>SMGT01007821.1:3617-58246 GCA_004794575.1 Lanistes nyassanus
CACGTCCATTACGTGTCCACTCCCAGAGACGTCTATTTCTCTCCCTGCAGTCAGGACGAACGCGAGAGATATCTAAAGCTTCAATCTCACGCTGGGTCAAAACGGTTGTGCAGCATGCGTATGCTACAGCCAACACAAGGGGGAGACCAGATCCACCCCTGCCCTTGTCCGCCGCACGCGCGCATGAGGTCAGGGCGTGGGCCGCCACTCTTGCCTCTCAGTCACACACACTGAGGGATGTCCTGCTGGCGGCATACTGGCGTTCAGAGGATCCTTTCATCAATTTTTATCTGCGGGATCTCTCTGACCGCCGGGAGGACGGCCTGTTTGGGGTGGCGGCGGCAGTCGTCACCCAACATATCTGGACTGCGCCGTCCTCATAACCCTGGTAAGTTTTTAGGTGGCATCACCCACCTCCGTTTTGTGCTGAATCAGCACTTTGGGTCATGGTATAGTATTGTGACAAGAAAATGCAAATTTCTTTTCTAAATTTGTGTTTCTTTATCAATACTTACCATGACCCATCATATGCCCACCCTCCTCCCCGCTGATGGTTATCCTGGCTTGAGAAAGTCAGTTTAGCCAGCCCAGTGCTGGCAAGATAGGTTTTTAAAAAAGTGAGTTGGAGTGCTTTTTACTATGCAACAACAACTTCGCAAAATTGTTCCTTTTACCACTCCCCCCACATCCCTCCCCCCCATTCCCCCAAAAAATGTTTTTCCAAGTTTAGCTAGTAGAAACATCCCTGATAGCAGCTAGAAAGGAATGGACGAGCCGAGGAGGCGAGGACTGGGAGCTATTACTGCCATAGATGTATAGACTACATTAGCAAAGAAATGTGTATAGTGAAGACTAGAGTGAATCTATTAAGACGTTGGGTGAGTTTAGTATCTACCGAAAGAGTATATCGAGTAGAATCCGAATATGTTATTGTTAGTACCTGCAACTATCCTAGAAGGATATAGAAACGTTTACAGAGAGTGAGCCTAGCACAGCACGCTGTAAGATTACACAGTGCGTCACAGCCACGTGTCGCTAGCAGTATTCGACCCATACTGCCCCCGGCGCATGCTGCACCCATCACACTGTCTTTATAGAATTATTGTTGGTATATTTATAGAATGAATTTTATCCTTACAGAATTCATTCTATAATTATAAAATGATTTCTGTAATTATAGAATTCGTTCTTTAGTTATAGAGTGAATTCTTTAGTAATAGAATTAATTCTATAATTATAGAATTCTATAATTATAGAATTATTTCTATAGTTATAGAATGCAATTTTTTTATATGCAATTCTATAGTTATAGAAATAATTCTATGTAGAATTCATTCTATAGCTATAGAATGGAATTCTTTGTATACCCATTCCCCTCTNNCCCCCCCCCCCCCCCCTTTGCATATACAATATGTGTGTGGTGCAGAATAGGGAGAAACATAGTTTTGCATTGTAAAGTCATCTCATGAAATGCTACATTAAACTGCTTTTAGAAGGATCCAAATAATTTGGGCGCTCGGTCCTCATTTGTTCTTTATTAATTATAATTTGCACCTTGAGGATTTCATGTATTTGTCCTATGCTGTATTTGTCTTGGATCCTAGTTGTCAGCACTCACTTAGTGAGCGGGCTGATTACATTTAATAGGGATTCTTTGTATGCACAGGTTGTGTACCGAGGGTTAGCTGTGTGAAGACTAGCGTAGTTATAAAGAAAGGGATGGCAGATTTTTCTGAGGATCTGCCAAGTTCCTTTCTTTTGACCCTCTCTTTGCTACTTGTTTGGGTATGGTAAGCTCCCTTGGTCGCATGGGTCGGCATACGGTTATGTTGATCGTTTCAAGTACTTCCTGTTGTAGTGACAATTTGATAATTTAAGCGCTCGGTCCTCATTTGTTCTTTATTATTTAGGGTCCCAGTAGTTGAGCCTATAGAAGTGGCGCAGCTGTGTGAGTTCTGGAAACAATGCCTGAAGCTAAATTGGAAAACTGAGAGAAAAGATCTGAAGAAATCAAAAACAGCTTGCTGATGAAATGTGTAGCTAATTAGATGTTTACACCTTTGTGTTAAAGATGTTACTTTTAGTAAAATGTTCATGAAGCAAATGTTGTATTTTCAGATTTTTCGTTTCGCTTATCATGTACTTTGCACTGGGATCACTTGTGAACACTGCAAGAGGGAAAAATGGGCAAGATATTGTGCCTCATCATAAATTTTGGACTTCACTACCTGTCTATATTGTTGTGAGTAAAAAAACAGATACGTACTTAAAAATATTTTTGCTTAATACCAACGTGTGGTACATGAAACAAAATTTTACTAACAGTGATGGGAACTGGTGTCTTTTGACTAAACTATGAACACTTAGCATTAAAAAAGTATTTAAAGTTGAATAGTGAAAAGGTAAATTTCATACACATATTTTCATCAGTTTATTTAGCAGAAATGTTAAGATACCAACAATGTCTGCTAGTCTGCCGTGATGGTTATGTCTTTAAAGCTCTTTAATGTATTCCTAAATAACTGTTGCACAGGGTAGTAGTTCATCGAATGACTGATTAAAGAAAAAGATAATATTTGAATAGAACCTGATGAACAATGTCATACTAGCACACCCATCCATGTAAATGCATACATGCACAGACACACTTTTGTATGCACAAGCACATGCATGCATGCCTTCAAACATGCAGCCATGTGCATGCACACACACACACAACTGCACAGATGTTGTTACTACGGATGCCACAAATTTCTTTGTTTTACAGAATGGTTGTGAGTACAGCTTGTCCTGTGGACGAAGACACGGTGGACAGAAATATGAAAGCATCTGATGTCTTCACAAGTTATACATGCATTGGATTGTGATTATCTTATTATGTAATATTGCTAGTATAATATAAAGTGCTTGGCTGAATCGCATGGCAGTTCTAGCTCTACCACATGTGAACCTGTAACATGCACAGGGTTAATAGGACATCTGACTGCCTCTATCACTACATATACTCATTCAACCTGTACCTCTTTAGGAGGCAGACCAGCAAACAATGCTTAGACATGGTATAATTTGTCAGTCATAATCTGCAGTTTGTGCATTTTGAAAGAGTTTGGGAAAGCTGCTGTTTTGTGATATTTATTAGTATTTTTAACACCAATTTGTGATTAAAATATGTAATAACTTCAGTGTGCTTGAAAAGCACAACATTTAAGCAATATTTTTTAGGAGGACCTTTTTCATTTAGGGACGTTATCAAACATCTTGCTTCATATAGGTAGACATGTGGCAAAATCTATGAGTAAATTACCTTGACCATATTGTCCTTTTGGTTTTTTTATTGCTTGTAATGCAATAATAGCATATTGTTTTTGTTTATGAGAATAATGCTAATTCCTTAAAAGGTTGGAAGGTTGTAAATATAGTTGCATTTTGTGGTAATCTGTGCAGAGTAAATAATTATCTTATCCACTTACTTGACTTTTATGTTTTCAAAACATGAAAGCAATCTTAAGAATCAGAAACACTAAAATGCAAATCTATGTTTTACCTCCAACTATTCATGGTGAAGTGGTTTTCTTTTTTTAGTAGTAGCTTTGGTAAGCCTCTTTGTTTTGTTTTAAACTGAGGCTGGAATAAGTGCTGGCGATATCTGGTGACTTGATAACTAGAGATATGTCTTCCTGCCTTAACCTGCCTCTAATTATGCAAGATTTTTTAGCATTTCATCTTGATCTCATTATGTGTTTTGCTTCCTGAATAGGTCTTCTTCTACGTTTGTATCCTTTTCATTAGGAATGCAAACTATAAGATTTACTTATATTTCTTCCATGTAACATCATAATCATGGCTCTTAAAGTACAAAACTGAGATTATATTATTGTAACAGTAGTGGAGGAGAGAAACCAATTATGTAAGCATTTTTTGTGGCTTTGTTGCAGAGATTGTCATTAGTTTTGGTTGGTTAAACTCTTACGAACAATGTATTTTGTATTGGAGATCCTGTGTACATTTTCAGGACTGAAGTTTTTGCTGTGTGTGCCCCCCTCTGTTATGTGATCACTAGATGTTTTTGCTTCCTTTATCAGCTGCTCTCCTCTGCCAGTCAAAATTAAATGCTAGATTTATGGACTCCGCAGGGATTGCTGTAGATCCTGTAGTACCATATAGATTTTGCTGCATGGTGTTCCTCTGGTAAGAGAGCCAGTAACCAAGAGGCCAGAGTGCAACTGTAGATGCCCAGGATCTGCTTCTGGCATAGTTGCATGCTTGCACAGGGTTTTGCATAATTCTTGGTCAGACAGGCAATGACAATGCGTTTTTACTTCCTGACCATCGTGACTGGCAAAGTTTCAGTGTTGTTGATAGTGGTAGCATTGATGTATGAATTGCAAAATAGACAAGTGATCCAGAACATGTTAAGTAATACAGTTCATATCATTCATGACTTGCGTGCTTCAGCTGTTGTTGCTGAGAAAAGGGGTGATGGGGATGCTGTTATCTTAATACACACAATGCCTGTCACGGAGCAATGTATCAACTCAAAGACAGTCCGTCAAGTGAACTCTACATGTATTTAGCAATTTCTTGCTGCGTTTCTCTGAGAGAGCATTGCAGGGAACAATCTTGTTGAAGACAAAGTTTTTGTGTTTACATTAATACATATCTCAGTTGAAATGTGCCTTACACCAGCTTTACATTAGCTTGGCCAGTCAGCATAGCAATCTGACAGATTTGAAAACATGATGATATTTATATTCTACATTATCATATTTTCTCTGGATGACATAATGAAATGTCAATGCATTAGCAGAGATAACAATTGCAAGGGTGCAACTCTCCTGTCTGGATCCATTAAAATCGTGTTTTGGCTTTTTTTTTTTAAAGAGCAAAGAAGTTGTAGCAGATAAGTGCACATGTTGTGACAAGTTTTGAGAAATGTGTTTTTGCAGTGTTAAATAAGTGTGCAACAGAGCTAATTCTGTGGCTTTCTGATGCATTTATTTAACTATTTATTGGTGGAATGAGTTTTATCCTTAGATTGTTGTGAAATAAAATTATCACAGAACCTAGTACTAAAAGTTTACATTTTCATATCACAGAGTGCTGATTTCTCAAATTTAAAAACACATAATCAGTTTCGGGTGTTTAAGATCACATACTTTATTATTATTATTATTAACATGCCGCAGGTGATCAGATCTTTAAGCTTGGCCTGTCATTTTGAGACTGGGGTATGTGAACAAAGTCTATGCAACTTACGGTCACAGTACATGTATTTTGATCATGCAGAAGTAGTGTTTAACTCTTCTCATATATGTAAAGGGTTGTTTTATATCATGAAAGCAAACGAAATCCTTATAACCTCCATTAACTATGCAAAATCAAATCCTTCGTACTCTTAATTTAAAATCATGTCAGTATTATGTCTGTGTGGTAGTGCAGACTTGTTTATGAATAAATATTCAACCTTGAGACAAATCTTCATGGCTTTGATGTGCAATTGGTTGTCGTATCTGGTGGCTGTTTTCACTCTTAAAACTTTATTGTCATGTAACAAACTTTGTCAATTCTTAAGTAACTTTTCATTTATTTTCAGTTTCAAAATAAGAAATATAATGGTCAGAGAAGAGACCAGGACTACATTGTATTTTTTTCTTGATATAGTTTTTATGATCTGAGGGCAATTGAAAATGTTTTTATCTGTTGCATTTTAAATGTTATGATCATTACAAATTTTCTTTGTTGTGCATAAACAAATTAAATCCCTGCACATTGAAGGTTGAGTTTAATTCTAGGATGTTTCTTCTTGTTTAATGTTCTATTTGTGTGTAAGAGGTAGAATGTTTGTTAGAGCTGAGAGGGTGTGAAAATTAAGGCAGCCTGTGTGTAATTTAGATTTAATTTCTGGATATTTCACAAAGTTTTTACTTAAAAGACAACTTTCAAGATGGACAAAGTTTTGAAGTGTACTGGGGATAATTTCATCCCTAGAATATTTTCATTATCAAATGGCAAATGTCTCAACAATGAAGTCTCTTAATGTCCTTAAATGTATTTATTTGACCATGCTCTGCACTATATACAGCCATCGCCTTATAAAGTGTAAAAATGTTGGTGACTCTTGTAATAGGTAAATACTGGTCACAGTATGTGATATAGGGAAGGTGAAGCAGCAAACAAAGACACTTTCATTTTTCCTGTTCACTTATTCTATACGGATACCATCACCGGCACGTATTTTTCGTCTGTATGTGCATGGCACCTTAACTATTTTTAGTTGCCTGTTTGATTGGCACCTAGTAGTTGCTTAGCAGTACTGGGGAATCTTAATCATCCCTCAGTCAGTCCATGCGCACTTAGGATAATACATCTAGATGTATCATCGTAGCTTTTAACCACGCTTAGGGAATGAACAAAAAGGATCTGGGAGGGACCGAAAAAGGAAGTGGGTTAACTGCTGGGTCGATCATCGTAACTCAATTAACTGTGCTAATGCTGTTGACTGGTCGGAAAAAAAATGGCTGGCAACCACTTTAACTGATCTATCCTACCAAACAAGTTATTAAGTTTTTTGGGGGGGGGGTTGTTGTTGCAGAAACTGTAAGTGTTAAAAGTGTTAAGTCCCTGCAGTACCCTACCCCGATAGGATGTTGGTAAATTTACGTTCGAGCAGACGAAAGGTGTTTAAAATAGCTGGCATATGACAGCCACGTGATCTCAGCCCTTCCCCCCCCCCTACAGAATGCGGTTTGTCACTACAACTCGACAGCTCTGTTGCCAAAGTCATAGAAAGTGAAAACCTCTTGCATGTAATTCCACCGATGGTTGAGAAAACGATATGTGGCAGAGCATGGCAGAACCTAAACAAAGATAATAATACTATCTCTTGTTTCTTTCGCCGGATTTTACAAGTCACAAGGCGAAACTAGGTAGCTCTTCTACACAAGAAATCCAAGAAAATACCGCGCCTTTTAGTTCGGATGGTGGTAATTTTGTTGCGTCGTATTTCGTTGCAATTTCTCTGTGGAATTGGCAGAGAATGCACCTCATATTATACGACAGAAGGTAACAACAGTAAATGTTCATAATACTATCATGTCCTAACACACTGCCCACAAATCTAGCATATACATTCGGTGAACTTAAACTTTTTAGACGAAGTGTAGATCTACTAGTAACTATAGTACTACTACTACAGTATTCACATTGTATTAGTACGTAGGCCCACCTCGCTGCGATTTTCTTACTCTGGGAGATTGGTTGTTGGTTGCTTAACGTCACACCCCTAAATGGGTGGTGCATATCAGGACGGTGGACTATATAGGGGGAGGTGGTCTTATTACTAAGCTATGCACTGAAAGATCGACCAGACAGTAAGACAGACATCATCTGAGACATCTGCCATGCATTGCTGGCATGTGGCAGTTTATGTGCGGGGAGATGGCGGAATGGAGTTTGGACAATGTATAACTCCAGGAAATAATCATTGGCTACGCCAGATCTCGAACCAGCAACCTTCCACCTGCTAGTCGCCAGTTCTACCAGCTGAGTTATATAGCCCCACCAACCACCACCTTTGAGGTATGGGTCCTATTACTAAACTCGTGCACTGAAAGAACCACCAGACTGGTAGCTGCAGTAAGATCAAAAGATGGCCAGTGCAGAGGGGCAGTTTAATGTGCTGGGGATGGGCGAATGGAGTCTTAACTTTAGTAAAAGGCAAACTATACAGTACCTGAGTGGTGTTGCATTTAAGCTTACTGTAGCAACCCAACATACAAAACACCACAAAATCCATATTCAGTGTCTTAAAAAATCTATATACATATATTGCTTTGAAAAAGCCTTTATATTCATAGATATAGAATCTCTGCAGTTACACCACTAACATGGCTAAAGCACTTTCTAAACAAAATTGAAAATAAAGTAAAACTTAGAGTGGAACATAAGCAAAGTTATATATTCCGTTATTTTTCTGTCAAGTCTGAGGACTTCTAGCTGCACTGATCTCCTCCTAAGCTCTGTACTTGTGCAACTGTTCTAAGAACATTTTGCTTGTGTAGCATCTGAAATGCTGCTATCTTGCCCATGCAAACTCATCCAGGGAAATAATGAAATTGTGCAGAACATCATAACCTTAGAGTTTATTTTGGATTAACCTAAAGATGTAGGATCACTGCATTTATACCACTAACATGACTGAAAAAATTCAAAGTGGTGTAAGACAATTTCTGTCTTTCAGTAAAGCACCCAGGCTACTTCATGTCCATTCTGTGCTGCTACATGTATTAGTCACTGCTGGAAGTGGGTGGCCTCAATGCCAGCCACTGGCCAGTTGAACATGGTTTCCATTCAGCCACCTCACAGTTCTTCATTTTTCACTTCACAAATTCCACACCAAGTATGAAAAAGAACTGAAACATAATCATAAACCCTACCCCCCCCCCTCAACTTCCCTTCCCAAATCCCCCAAACCTTACTCTTCCACCCATGCTGGTTCCCTAACCCCCACCCTGGAAATAGACCTCACCATTTGATTTGCAGAAACACCATAGACCAGGCCATTTGGTGTCAGCGTTTCACTTTGGAGCTTTTTCCTGGTGTTAGTGAATTTAGCAAGAGCTTCAGTAGATATAGAACACAGTAGAGTGAGTTCTATATTGAGTTAGTTCCTTGATTCATCTTCTTGATCAACTGCTAACCGTAAATGCCAGGGTTCCATGAATTGTATTCGTTTATCTTCATTTATTTTTCATAGCAGGAAAAAACTGTTAGGGCCAGCAGTCGGAATTAAGGTTGTTCAGGTGATCGGAAGTAGACATTTTTTTCTTTGAGTTTATTTTTTAAATTTACAAAGCTATAATCTGTCTAGAATGGAGACTGATGATAGGAGGCCATTTCTGTCCTGCTTGAGTTTGCCTTTGATGGGTAAATTGATTTCACAGTAGCACAACAGTTTTTAAAGCAGAGCAAAGAATGTAGATTATGGTTTAGGGCTTAACCCCTTATTCTTTTACATTCACAGGTAGAGGCTTTAGAAAACATGTCAAAGAATCAGCAACAGATTGTGAGACGGTATGATTATGATTCTGTTTCTCTCATCTTATCTCTTTTCTGTTCTTCTGCTGTTTCTGTCTGTTCCAGTTGTCCCTGCTGGCTTTATATACATGTGTATATATATACAAATATACAGTATTGCACTAAATATGATTTAAATCCTCATTCTGCACCACATCACTAACAGAAAACACATGCGGTGTTCGTATTTGTGCAACACCATGCATCACTATAATATCAGAAAACAGTTCGTTATTTCCTGATAAAAGTGGAACTTTGTGGGTTTGTTGTTGGGGGGTGGGGTGGGGGTGGGGGGTTGGAGCTGTCAAATGTTTTCTTGTGACAGCCATTGAAGGTCCTTTGTTCTCTGATCCAAGAGGCCAATTGGCAATAGATGAGTTCTCCAATACTGAACCCTGCACATACACAAGAAAGCATAAATGAGTTGGATCATCTGTGAAGCTCACTAAGGAAGCTGCACCTGTAGTCTATGCACAAACTTTTACGATACTGATGGATACAAGTTAGTCATTATTTGTTTCTGCATTTCCAGGCTTCAGAAAGAGGCTGAAAAGGAGCAGAGCATATATTGGTATCGCAGTGCTATTGCATATCTTGTGGATAACTTCCTATCAGATCTAGATGCAGGTTGGTAAAATTAAACAATGCCTTAAAGATCTGATTTGTAAATGTATGGTCATTTTATATCAACTGTATTCGTTTTCCTATTGATCGTAATAACGATCTGGTTAAATTTTGAAAAAAAATTTAAAATTCACATCTGGAGTAGCCTCTCTTGAGCTTGAAGAACTTGTTTATATTATTCTGTCATGGGAAAAAGGAACTAGGTTTTTCTTTGATAATTCAGTTGTCAGTTAAACCAGTTAAGACGATTCAAAATGGGGAGGTCATGAAACACACATTGCTGGTAGGTGACAAGTTGTAACTTAAAGAATACATTGTGGTATTTGCTCCTAGAAAAGACTGATATAAAATGCTCAGAATGGTTATGCATCTTTTTGTTCGCATGGGATCTCTTGTTTAAACAAAGGAACAAACAAATATTTGTTCATTCTTGTCTCACAAAGGAGTCTGTTCCAGTTTGATATAAGGCTGAATTATTTTGGACAGATTTTAGGCTTTCTATGCAGTTTTACTCAGGATTTGTGCTTGTAATTAAAATGTCTCAGCTACCCGAAGTCTCCATTCTCTGGGATGTGGCAGTGAGTGCTTCAGCTCTCTTCAGCTGTGTGAATATTTTGTTGTACACAACTTTGAAGTATTCCTGCATCTTGCATCACAGTCAGGTGATGATGTGACCCCAAATCTTGGTGACCTGAGGGGGGTGGAGTTAACAAAGGAGGAGAAGTGTTCTAATGGTGAGTTTTAAATTTCTGCAACCAAGATTTTTTTTTCAGCCTGTACTTTCATAGGGTGTCCTTAGATCTTTCTTTGCTATCTTGTGAAAACTAACCTTGAGAACTGGTTACATTTTAAAATTATTGTTCACATGTAAAATATCTAAGTTCAGCTTTGTTTTATCCATTTGAAATGTTGTAATGTCTTAATTTGCTCATTGCAGCATTTTGCAACTGGCTAATTCAGCGTCTCCTGCGTCTGCTTGCATGCCAAGGATGTGCCCTTCTTCATCCAGCATGTATCTCATTGTTGACACACATCCTTCATACCCTTAAAGTGCGGTCCTTCTATATTTTCCTTCGCACAGCCTCCATGCTTGCTCATACCCTGACAGGTATAAGTGTTTTAACCTCATCATGAAATTTTTCTCAGTTAAATGCAGCACACTTGTGATCTAAATAAAGCTGTCAGTCTTACAGAGGTATAAAATTTCAACGATCTCTTATGAAAGGCAAAAAAGTAGTCTTATTCCTTCTTAGTTTCCTCTTGTAGTCTTTGATTGTGTTAAATTATTTTTGGAGTAATGCACATATGTTCAGATTTAATAGTGTCTCCTGAAATATAACTGGTCTTAAATATTTTCCCAAAAAATGGCACTGCATAACTGGCTCAGTATCAGTGTGCTTTAACCCTAACAGACAATTTTCTCAGGATATGAATCAGGTATGATTTATTTACAATGACCTCTCATGTGATCAAGCCATGTGTATGTTAACAAGGAACTTTAGAATTTAGTGGTGGGGGACAAAAGGATAGGTAATTGTAACCAGAACACGTCTTTTTTGTTTTTGTTTTTGTTTTGTTTTGGGGGCAGGGGCCTTATAAAGCTAGCTGTTGGAGGATTTTCTCTCCATCCTCATGTCCTGGTCACAAGATTAATTGCTGAACTGTTGTAAAGCAAACAACTCACTGAACCTTGCAAATACCTGTTGCAGACATGGTAGCACTCAGTCAGCAGCTCTTTGCTGCAGGTAGTGCAGGGAGTGTTCAGCTGACAAGACTGAATGTGGACCTAGAGAACGTGAAGCAAAGTTTTCTTGATCCAGCCAAGAGCCCCTCAGTAAATCATTTGGTGTTCATTTCTATTAAAAGTGAAAGAAGTTGTTTGAAGTTAAAAATAAAAACACAACAGCAACATGGCATTCAGTTGTTGCCACGTTAAGTCCTGGTTTGGTCAAATGACCGAGGACTGAGGCAGCTTGTTGCATGTGCAGCACTGTACTTTATGAGGAAGAAAACTAACAGTGACAGAGGAAGGGGAACAAGATTGCATGGAAGAACTGTTGACTAAAAACAATTATATAACAAATCTTTGTTGTTCAAGGAGTATATGTACATTTTTCTCATTACAGTCATTTGTAATTCAGTATATGAACACGAGCTGTAACTTCTGTAATTAATAATTATAGTTGATAAAAAGCTACATGAAACAACACAGTCAATGGTTTTGGGGCATTACCCCTTTTTCAGGATGAAAAAAACAGGTTAAAAAAAAGGCCAGGCACTTAGCTGAGTGAAGTAGTCGTACAACGTGCATTGAAAATGCTGGGACAGGATAGACTTCACATTAAAAGGTAGCTTGCAAAAGAAGTCGTGTGTAGCCAGTCAGATCATGACCCTCCTCTGCAGTGTTACCCAATCACGTAGCGGGTAGCATGCTGTACAACCCACTTCACTCAGCTGAGTGCCTGTTTTTTGTCTTTATCTGTCTCTATCTGTTTGTGGCATCCTGATGAAGGGATAATGCTCCAAAACAGTTGATTCTGCTATTTCATGTAGCTTGGCGCAGTTCCTTTTTGTTAGCTTAGGTTTATTTCCGAGCGGCAGTCGTGTTCCTTTTTATTTTTAATAATTATAGTCTGTCCCAGAAAACATCATTTTCCTGTTTTTGCATTTGGGTGTTTGCTTGTGCACATGCCTATGTGTGTGTGTGTGTGTGAATGGTGACATTGCAGGAGATGCAAGACTTTGAAAATAGTCTTACTGATCTTCCCTTTGGATTATCAAGTATAGAGAGCTGTGAACTGCTTCAAGTGAATCTTTCGTACGTAGCTGTACTTGAACAAATTTTTATTTGTAGACTTTTCTCTCCCCGCCTCCCCCCAATAAAAAAACCATTTGGATCTGCAAAGGGCTGAGTGAGACTAGAAGGAGGAATTAGATGATGGAACTTTCTTTGTCCATAGAGAGGGGCTGATCTTAATGTATGATGTCCTGACCACACTTATTAGAGTTATACATGCAGTTATCAAGTGGCAGAATCAGCACACAGTGAAGAGCCTGAATTTATCTTCCAATAAAACTCCGTACAATAAGCTTAGTCTGCATAACTGGTTTCCTCCTGTGAATTTTATAGACAGCATTGTGTTGAAATACTTTTGTCACCAAATGATATAGTGGCATCAATATGTGGATTTTAAAAAACGATGTTAGGCTTCAACAGCCATCGTAACCAAGTCATCTATAAAAAGATATACACAGCCCCTGTTGTTCATTGTTCGTTAACTGATTTAAGCAGCTACAGTTTTATTATTTTTAGAATATCCAGAGTTGTAGCCTTATATGAGCATGGGTTTTTCTGTTTTCAGAAAACTGCTTCTTGCCCTGCTTCCTGGTATTGGGATATCTGAGCCAGCACTGAGGTCTGTTCTCTCCACTACTGCTTGCTGTCAGCTGGAGTTTGGTGATGTGGATTTAAAAGCAGTAAGCTCGGTGAAATTGTGGAGACAATTTGGTGTATGAAAGTTAGTTTAGTCGCCTTTTCTCCTTGACCACATCGCAGTCTAGTGGTTGAGGCATCCACTCTCGAGGCAGGAGGTCAATGGTTCACGCCTTGGTCAGGTCATACCTAAGAGAAATTGTAGCTGCCCTGGGGGCCTGGATAGGTCATTTGGTAGAGCTGCAGACTAGCAGGTGGAAGGCTGCTGGTTTGAATCCTGGTGTGGTCAAGGATTATGTCCTGGTGTTAAATATTGTGCAAAATTAATTCAGTCCAACCAAAATGTAAATAAATTTGTATTTTGTACCTTTTTTGACCATATTCCAACAGTGAAAAGCATTAATTTGACAGTTTTGTCTTCACCATGTTTGCCAGAAGTTACCAGGTTTTTTAAATTTTCTATTGGTGTCATTTGCACGTACGTGCTTGCTTGTGTTTTACAGGTCTCACTGCAAATGCTTATGGAACTTGTGAGAGAGTGTGGTTTTCCTGACCTTGATGATGTCCAAAATTACTTTCTTGACTGTTTCATGGGATTAACAAGTTTGCTTGTATCTGGGTGCAGGGATATTGAAAAAGAGTAAGTTTATTAACAGTAAAATGTAACATTTTTATTGTTTATAGAAAAATGTAACATTTTATTTATGCAGTAGTTCCCGTCTAACAAGACTTTCCAAAAATCGGTATTATAAGAGAGGGAGGTCTTGAGAGGGAGAACTGACATAAAAACTACAGATGGGCTTACAGCATAGCGCACACATTCAAAATAAACTCACCTGCCTACTTGCAGCTGTCTGCAGCAGTCACCAGTTATAATCTAATTTTGCATGAACTTAATTTAAAGGGTATAAAATTTGTCAAAAAGGACAAAAAATGTTTTGAAAATTTCCCAATAACCACCCTCCTTCCCGGTCCTTTGAAAATGCATACATACATGAGGAGCAGATACACAAAAATATAAGATTTATGGGAAAATGTAATACCAACGTGCACTTTTAAGTACTGGATGCTTACTATATCTGAAATTGATGATTAGTTATGGAAAGTGTGAAGGTACATCTGAAAATAGTGTAATGTCTTCGTCTCTTTACGGTCAGTTATCTCCATTTCAAAACATTGGGCAGATACAAGCTGAAGTAATTCAAGGTCTCTTCAATAATTCAAGAATTGAAATAATTCAAGAATGATTTTATTTAATTTAAAGGTTAACATAACCCCAGAAAGCATTACTATCCCCTCAAACCTTCAAAGGCACCACCGAGCTTCAAGCATCAGCTTGTTCAAATCACTGCCATTTTGAAATCCGACATTTTTTTTAGGGTGCTAGTTTAAGCAACAAGGTCCTATAAACTTGCAGATTGCTGGTCGCATGTCGAGTTAAGGAGTCGTATATCAGGAGGCAGACAAAAATGATTGGTCATTGAAAATTGGGTCATATGTGGCAGGGGGTCGTAGCTGAGAGGGACTACTGTAGTAAAATGTCACATTTTAATTGTTTAAAATTGTAGTTTCTATCTGATACTTCATCAAAGGCTACTTCTGTTACAGGAAGGTCACAGTACTTGAAGATAACACATCTGATCTTATTATTCAATTTATCAACACAGACTGCAGCCTGGATACATGTGTCCAGCACCTTTCAGCTGCCAACCTCCATCGAATGTTCCAGTCCTTGACCTCCGATCTGCAAACTCATGGCTTTACTAAGGTGCTAACGGATGCCTTGCGCAGGTCTCTGGCAAAACTGCTGTGTCACATATTGAAGAAACTCCCTGTGGTTATAGTGAAGGGTGTGTGCAGCCAGGCTTTTGAGCAGCTGTTCATCACTCTGCTTAGCCACCTGGATGGAAGCCTGGGAGACTTGCAGGTATTTAAAATGGAAGCTTAAGGTATTTCAGATGAAAGATTACAGGGTATTTTAAATAAAAGCCCACAGGGTTTTTTTCCAATAAAAACCTATATGGTATTTCAAGTGAAAGCCTAAAGGATATTTCAAACCAAAGCCTGTGTAACGTTTTATGGGGTGTGCTGGATTTTAGGGAAGAGATAGGAAATGTAGACACCTAAAGCTAACCCCACCTTTTCAAGCAAAAGGTACACGACCAGATAATTCAGCATATTTATTGAACTATGAACATTAAAAAGGATAGCAGAGGAAGAAAAGAGGTAGATGAACAAATATGTAACAATGCGTGTATGTGTGTGTGTGTGTGGTAGCAACAGTGTGTGGTATGTTACAACTTTCAGAACAGTAAGCAATACAACCGGAGTACAGTTGAACTCATACGAATCGTAAAAACTACTTGCGGTGGATATATATAATCCAATCAGGAACAGAATTATAATCCAATCAGGAACAGAACAGTCAATCCAATGTTCGTTCACACTAAATAGTGGCCCCCGGTAGTAGTCTGTATAGGAGACGACGGTTGAAAACCGTAGACACAGTTCACAGGAACGCAAATGTTCGGTCTGTAGAAGTGGGACTGGTTAGATCCAGATTTTGAAGCAGGCTAGGAAAGCAACCAGTCGTAGTCAAAGCTGCTGTGCAGAGGTGATCCACAGACTAACATCCACTGGAAAAGCCTACTGCCAACTTTTCCTGGAAAGAAATTGTGTGAGAGAGAGGGGAGTCAGTAAGTGATGGAGTGAAGTCGTTAGCTGGCAGGTCTTTCAAATAAAAGCTTACATGTATTTTAAATAAAAGCTGGAAATTTGTCAAGTGTTAAAGGGAGATTGAGTTAATACTTAAATAGCAGTTTGTGTTGTATACAAATGTATGAGTTAAAAGTTGTCGAACCAGCTGCTTTCTGTCATGACGTTTTTCTTGTTTTCAGTTTGCAGTGCCTCTTCTGGTGCAGATCTTAAAACTAGAGAAGGAGACAGCAGTGAAGAAGTCACTGATGCCTTCACAAGCCCCTTCAGTGTTTGCTACACCATCCACACGTGAAATGCAGACACCTTCTTCCAGACTCAAACGAAAGAGGTATTGCTGGTACAACAGTCCCTCCTTAGTACGACTGTCCCTAGTACGACCTGCTCGTTGATGCAACCAAAAGACCAGTTACCGATAGTATTTCTTATATAAACAACATCTGTATTAGGACATCCCCAGTTCCGTCTAACGACCATCATTCGGGACGGCTATTACAACCGTGCAATAATTTTATGACTAGAGTGACCTTCCCTGGTGAACAACTTTGCAGCATTTTAAACTGTGATGTTCTCTGTTGTTGTCTCATGAGTTTAGTAACTGAATTATTAAATCGAGTATGCAATCCCTCAGCTGAAAACAAACATAAAAAGCATTTCCCACCCACAGACTGGACCATGCAAAATCGTTCCCTCAGCCTTCACTACAGCAGTCATCAGCTGACAAGAAAAAAAATCACAAAAAGGATTCTTGCATACATGCCAGCCATACAAAAGACATTACTTCAATCTCAAAACTGTACCATTTGTTAACTGACATTTCAAATCCGCTGTGATTGTAATGAGCCAGAAGGACTTGTTAGCGTGCAGATGATTTGATCGGTTAGTTCTGAGTTCATTCTCCCATTCCACCTACGAAGTATGGAGGGGGGTTCGTAGTACACGGTGGGGAGCGGAAACTCTAGGAGGTTGTATCGGCATGTGTTTTGAAACATTTGAGTAGAGACCATAGGCTCTTGTGCCATGTTTCATGTGATGCAAGCACTCGAGCAGCATATGAACCAAGCTGAACCAGATAAAAGCAGCATGAACTATTTGCACAAGTTATTTTTGTGTTTCAGAAGGGAAATGCTGAACCAAGATGACAGCAAGAGAAACAAGTCCCGAATGTACGAGCAGCTGCAGGCAAAAGTTCTGGCCAGATTAGATGCAGGACTGGATAAGGTAAAAGGCAGCAGATTTCAGGAAGATAGTGGTATATCAGATCTTTGTTCTTAGAAGTTTCCTTTGCTGAATTGATGCAACACTGTAGCTGTGAGTGTTTAAAGATAGTTTTATTCTCTGTGGTGACAGGAGTAGCTGTCGTGCATTCAAGGTGTGAAAGGGTCAAGTAAGAGGTGGATGGGATTAATCTGTGAGTTTTTTCCTACAGAGATAAAAAATTAAAGGGAAAGATTTTTTTTTAATAACTAGGACTTGTGCCTCACGGCTTTGGCAGCAGGAAGTTTGATCGCAGAAACTGCTGCTCGCCTTCTGGGGGAGACGTGCATGCAGGATGCCCAGAGGTATGTATATCTGGACCTGGATGTTAAGAAAGCCCTTTAGTATTATTTTGATGAAATTGTCTTGATCCAGGGATTAGAGGAAATCTCTCGCATTATTTAATCGCAGTGCTGCATAGAGTGAAATGCTTTCAAAGTCATCATTATTTTCATTTATTTTAATGTCTTTTTTTAAGGGATGGGGTGGGTGCAGGAAACATGGTTTCTTACAGACCCAAATTTTATTGCTTAAAATCACCTTTCCTTTAATAGTTTGGGGATCATTATTTAATTTTTTTTTAATGTGCATCTTTTCCCATGATGTTCTAGGTATCTCTGTATCAGATAGACGCATGAAGTAAATTTGTGTGCTTTTAGTGTTGAAAATGTGTCTTTATGCACTTTGGTGCATTACAGGAAACCTTATTTAAAAGTACCATTTATTGAAACAAAGCACTAAAACCAATGGATCATAAGAACATTTTCCACTACTATGAAGCAGTTTGTAATTTTTGAAGAGCATGTCTATCCTTGAATTGTTTTTTTAAAGGCTGCACGCCTTCTAAAAGCATGGGTAAATTTTCACATATGCAGATTTACAGATGTATGGGTAGGTTTGTTTTGCACATATGAAGGTTTGCAGGCTTAATGGGTAAGTTTGTTTTGCACGTGTACAGGTTAGCAGACGTGGAAGTTTACCTCGGCAGGGACTTAGTGCAGAGACTGAGTGAATACTGGCACAACGTGTTGGTGACAGGCATCATTAGTAGCATGAGTCCAGCAGCTCAGAAGACAGCGGTGCTTTTGATAGTCCGCTCAGTTGGCTGTCTGCTTTCAAGTCATGGTATTTCCCACTTCTCTCAGCTGCAGTTGTGACAGGAGAAATATTCTAGAATATGTGGAGATCATGCTTTAATTACAGAGTTAAATGCCTTACATTTGCATTTTACCACCTTACGCTGTCTACACAGATGCGCACTAGCATACAGAGTCACTCACTTTAGCTAGTCTTAATCCTTTTGTGTACATCAAGAGTAAATTTGAAACAAGGGAACTGGACCAAGCTAAGACATGACAAAGACAATCTAGATGTTTCGGGGCACTACCCCTTCATCAGGACGACACAAAAACGACGAAAAAACGACAACAACGAAGACAGAAGAAAAAGACTTAGCTTCAGTAGATGTGGCGCATAGGCTGGACAGCAGGAAAATGACTAAGGGACAGTGAGTAAACAGGGTTAAAAAGAGGGGCAGCCAATCGCCAGGTGGGTAGGAAAGGGTAGGGGTGGAGAGGGGGCGGGGTGGAGAAAGAAGCGTGGGTAAGGGGGTGTGTGGGAGAGAAGGAGGTGAGAGAAAAGAAATAAGAGAGAGAGAGAGAGAGAGAGGAGGAGGGGTAAAGAGAAAAAGAGGAAGGTGGAGGGTCAGTGTTTGAGGTTGAGTCCGGTGGGGTTTTCGGGTTTTTCCTACTTTTCCCCTTGTAGTTTAATTTGAAAACTTGTATGTTGTAGGGCTTATTTTAAATGTGCTTTTTGAAATTTAGATTTTCTGGCGTTGTCTGCTGATCTTCTGCAAGAACTTACCTGGATGGTTAGCCTCCCCTGGCTTCTGGTAAGATACTTTGGAATTTCTTGATTTTCTTGCTGAAAATTATAAAGGTGTGCTAAAAGCATGTTTACAGTTTCAAGAACGAGTATAAGTTCAGCTTGATTATAGAGACTTGTTTGTCTCATGGTGTGCAGTGCAAAAGGTGTGAACAGAAACCATTAAAATTCTATTTGAAAGTTAGACATTTCATTAAAGAAGCATAACTACAGCAGTGGTTAAGAAGTACTTTATTTTTATTGTATATATTTCCTTCTTAGAATGACTACAGTTGGCAAGATCTTCGACCCAGGCAATCACAGGAACTGGTCCATATTAGTAAAGAAATATCTGATAACATTGGTGAGCATAGCCTTGTTGACGGGCTGGTCTAGGGGAGGGGTTTTGGATGGGCCAGGTATGTGTGTTTGTGCACGTGGATATGTGAACACTTATTTATTTGTGCATTTGTATAAATGTCTGGAAAGCCTTGCAGGTACATGTAGTTTGTATATTAGATCTCTATGTTATGTGCATTCATGGATTTATTATAGATTTGCTTTGGTAAATGTCACTTGTTGTGAAGACCATTAAGGACGTTTTGTTTTTAAGTTATGGAAACATTACCTTCTTCATGTGTTGTTTGATCATGTAGATGTCAACATCATGTGCCAGTGCCTAAAGGCATTAGCTTCTGGTCCCAAGGAGGCAGCCCCAATGTGGCGAGTTGGTGTCTTCTCTCAGGCTATGGTAAGGAACAAGAGAGAAACTGTCAGAGAACAGCGTTTTTGTGGTTGTCTTGTTCCGTTATGCTGATGAAGAAAACTGTGTTGCTTAGTTAGTCCAGTGATCTTGGTTCATGATCCCCAGCATCTAGCCTTGCAAGTCAGTCATAAGGTTTTAATAATTATTTTTCAAGACTTTCTCTATTGCCCCCAATGTCTTGGAAGACCTAATGTTGAAGATAGTAACAAAGAGGTTATTCCTAAAGTTTTGCATCACTATCCCCAAGGTACACTCTTGTGCTAAATAATGTTGTGATAAGGGGATTATTTGTGAAGTCTTGCTTTAAGATCTGCAGTGTCTAGTCTTGTGAGCTGTAAGGCTAATGTGTTAATAAAGATTATCTGTAAAAGCGTGCTTTATGATCTGCAATGTCTGCGCTTGTGAGCCCTCGTGCTAATATGCTAATAAAGGAATTATTTTTAAAGTCTTAGTCTATGGTCTACAGAGCCTAGTCTTGTGAGCCTTCATGTGAATGCTAATTTGCTCATGAAGAGACAATCGTTTATGCTGCAGAACAACCTGCCAGAGGAAGTTAAAATGGCAGCTGTTTCCCAGTTTCCAAAGCTTCTGCTTCACTTGGGACATAATTCCCTGCACCTGATCAGTGATCTGTTGCAGTATGTTGTTTCCTTTTGCTGTCTGATTACAGTTTTTATGGTTCTTGCCATTTGTGATCGCTGCCATCCTTTGTAGGACATGGTCAGATTGTTTTGACATACCTCTAGATTTGCATGAACTAGTGTAAAGGATGTGGTCACAGTGTGAGTGGATTATCAAAAGCAAAAGGAAACCCTGTTAACATCTACTACAACTTAAACTCATTGCATCTCCATCCCACGCCTATCACTACCCAGTCCTTAACATCTGTAACATGAGATCACATTCTCTCATCTCTCCTCCAGGCAGAACTTGTAGCAGGCAGAGCATGTATGTGACCTAACACTATTCTCACAAAGGCCAGCTATGTCTAGACATGATGGGCACATACTGGTCAGGTCAGATTAAGGGGATTGCCACATCAGAGCCCCCTATATAGCGGTGACAGGGGAGGTAAATACCCAAGGACAAAGTTCTCGACCAGAAATTAAGCAGAGGGAGATAGTTGCTTTTTGTGCTAGCAGATACTCGTGATAACTCATGTAATCCACGGCATCTGGTAATGAAAAAGATAAGACATACAGAGAAAAAGGAAGGAAAGAGAAAGCAGTATGTACAGTAAATCCTAATCCCGTGACCCTCGATGTTTTGTTGGCAGCACACATTAATGCTAAACTACCCTAAAACAGGCTTCCTTAGTGACCTGCCATTAACCAACAAAGTATTTTAAAAGTTTAGCTCTGTACTGTCAAGTCTGTCACATGCTGACATGCAGAACCCTCCTTTTTCATCTTTGTGGTCAGCCCATTGCTGCAGGATGTGTCGGTAGCTGTTCTTCAGACTGTGGCCATGACAGTAGGAAATCTGGTGTGTGTAGCAGCAGGTACAGCATCTCTTACAAGGTAAGGCAATTGTTAATAGATGCAGTACCCAGGCCCACGCTCTAGCTTACAAGAAGATTTAAGTATTGAAATCCTCGTTATGGAAACTTTATTTTTGAAGTGTAAGTCAAAAGAAATTTCTCTTTAGAGAAGATAATGTTGATGGATAAAGGCTTCAGTAACACAGGCTGTTATGGTCTATAAGTTTTGCTTCATGAGGTTACCAAAAAAAGGCAGGTATGGTACTTAATGCGTTCATAAAGATATAATGGCAGAGACTTTCCCAACGCAGGCTCATGAAACTATTATAGTTGAACAAAATGAAGTTAACATATTACCACAAGCTGGTGCCTTCCAATCCAGCGTTAAAATGGTGAATATTTCACATCCTGCAGGGTACTTCACATACTCCACCTCCCCCCCCCCAAAAAAAAAACAACCAAACCCTGCCATACTTATAAACAATAATCAATTCCGATGTCAGAGTTCAGCCAGATCTCTGATGAATCAAAATAGCAACAATCTGCTGACTTAACCGAACAAAGAATGGCCATCTCCTTTTGTCTGAAAAGAGTGTTAGATGGGCAATACTACTGCAGAAGTTGGCCAGTTTTTTTTTTTAAAAATTGGTTGCCCTTGAGAAATATCACAAATTAGGAATTCAATGACCCTGCAATTTCTCTGCTTCCTGGGATCACCAGGCCAAGTAATTCTCCATCCATGCTTTGCTGTTTACCATGAGAAATGTTACAATTGTATTTACTTATTACAACAATTATATTGAAATTTGGCTTTTTGGAATCTTGTCTGTGGACCCTGCTCTTCAAACTAAAACAGGAGAGATGTACAAACTTCACTTATCTGTATCCTTAGTTAATAATGTGCAATGGTTATTTTTGCTTTTTGGCAGTTTGGTTCTTTTTTGTGCTAGGAACAAGCTTCAAGAAAGTATCCTTCCAGCCATGGAGCTTTCTTCTTTAAATTGCCCAAAGTGTTTGGGAAAAGAAGGTAGTACTTCTGGACATTTGACTCGATTGAGAGAAAAATAGAAATATTACCACAATGTTTCTTCTGTCAGATGGCTGAACATGTCAGAGCTTAAATGAAACTAATATTTTCCAATTTTTTTGTGAGAAGAAAGTAAAAACAAATATTACCATAAACAGCATTTCTTTTTGTCCGAACTATTAGCATGATGAGTTTTGCTTCCCTAGTATTTACTGAGTTACGGGCAAAAAGAGAGTTGTATTGATTTGGTTGCAATGTTTCTTAAATATCATTTTCCTTGGCAGATGAAGCATATCCGGTAAAACTGGTGGATCCACAGCAGTTTCTGCCTTTCCTAGCTTTGCTGAAGATGGCAAATGCAGATGTACGAAAAGGTAATTGTTTTTGTGTGTGTGTTTGTACGTGGCTGCATCTGTGTGCAGTATGTAAACAGGGTGTGGTTTTTGTGAGCACAAAGATGAAGGAGAGGCAACTATGAATCTTGTTTCAGGTGCTGTGCAGAGTTTGAAGCCGATGTTTGTCCACATGCCAGTGCAGTCACACAGTCCGTCTACCATTAGCATGCTAACTGCCGCTCTGTCCACTGTAGAAGATGGGGATGTGGACGTACGGCTACTCTTTTCGTAAGTTGCATCACAGTCTGTTTGCTTGTGCACATCTGCATGGGTATTCCCCCCCCAACCCCAGTTTTTTTTCAGGTTACCTAGATTGAAAGTAATTCATCCCTTTTCAGAAAGAATAATCTTTAATTAATGGGGAAAAGGTACATTTGTTGTCCTTGGAACAGAGGATCTGCCAAGTTCCTTTCTTTCGGCCCTCTCTTTGCTACGTGTTTGGGTACGGTAANNTCCCTTGGTCACATGCGTCTGCATACGGTTATGTTGAGCGCTGCCAGTACTTCTTGTTGGAGTTATCCTTTGATAATTTAAAGTGCTTGGTCCTCATTTGTTCTTTATTAATGCTATTCACAGGTTTTAGTGTAAGTCATTTTCTTTCTTTGGTTGGCTTGTGACATCTTTTAGCATCACTATTCTTTTTGGTTTTGTAGGACAGTGATACCTGTTATTCTTGGCATAAGAACCACAACTCCTGACTCAGAGAACATCATAAGTACTGACACCGACAAGATTATAGTAGAGCACCTGAAGGCTGCTTGTGCCAGAGCAAGTGTGTTAACAGACAGCAATCTGCACTGGACTGTTCTCATCACAATTGGTCAGCTAGCAAGGTCAGTTTAAGTCATCTTGTATGACATGACTTTTGTGTTTGCCTTGTCCTAAGGTCGCAAAGTGGGATGGTTTAGTTTGCACTTTGTTTGTTTGTTTTTAAACAAGAATTTGCTTTACAGTTTTGTGCAGTCTCCACCTTCAACCCTCTTTTGTGGAGAAGATAAATGTGAGAGTATGGAAGTGATAGTAGTTTGTTGCCTAGCTAAGGTACATGATGTTTTTCCATCGAGGAAAGCTTTGTAGGTTTCTGCTTTTGTTGTCACATTCTCAGTTGGATGTTTTGTCTTTTGACATGGGTTTATTTTAGGATATCTGGTTGGTGGAGGTGGGGGGGCACTGGGGGCAGCCATAACCTTACAGGTTAGGTAACCCATTCTGATTATTCAACCTCTTATGCTTCAGGGTAAACTCCTTTTAGCTTTGCAATGTCCGCTTGCATAAATAGTGGTTGAGGTATCCTCTGAAAATAACCTGGATTGAGAACATTTATAAAAAAAAACTATTTCAGATTTGCAGAAGGGGAACTTCTTTTAGCTGCTCTCATCATTCTGCTTGAGAACAGATTGTCCTGCACTACATTAGTAGCAGACATTGCTTTTCAAGAGGTATGTTACCTTTTTTTAAAACTTTTGTTGTGCATGCAGATATGTGCATTTGCTGCATGCAGGTGGGTTTGTTGTCACTTTTAATTAAACTGGAGGGAGTTCATTGTTGGCAACCAAGAGTCATGTTTACATCGAAGAACTTAAACTTACTGTTGTAGTTATATCTGAAGTAGAGATTAATGGTTAGCGCATGTCTGAATTAGAGATAAATGGTCAGCGTATGTCTGAAGTAGTCGGAGATAACTGTTCAGCACTGTGCGGATGTTCAGCTGCAGGCTACAGCAAGTCACAAGAAAATGCCACCATACCAGCTGTTCATGAAGTACAGGCCAGCCATATGCAAGGTTTGTTATACATTATGATTACATTTGTTGTGAAATGTTGACAGTCCATACAAGTTTCACATTCTTGTATGAGTTTTGAAGATCTTTTACAAATTAGCCTCACCTGAGCCAGTTTTCCTTCTGTGCATGCTATGGCAAAATAAAAATTGCTGTTTAAACAATGCTAAGTAAGTGTAACCTATTTTCATGCAGTTACTGATGAATTGTAGGAAATGCCATGCTCACGTGTCATCATTTATGGATGTGCAAGTGCATCTTTGCAGATAACCTATGCATTCGTGGATACATCTTTACATATAATGCACATGCAAACACAAGTGACTTGTGTTGCTATAGTATTACTTCATCATCCACATCCAACACAACAAACAGTTAATTGTGTGAGAGTTTTCCCTCTCCTTCGCTCTCTCTTTACAGTTTTTGGTTGAAACCATGATGGATGCCCAGTCAGCATCTGGTCAAGGAAATGCTGAGAAAATACTAATTGATGTAGCCAGTACCTTTGGCTTTTCTGACACCAAAGCATTCATAGAGGTAATCATTGTCTGATTTGTTGTGTTTCTGCAGTTGTTCCATTATCCTCCCAGATCAATTTGGGAACCAAGAAGCTAAAATAATACTGTTTGGATTACTGGTATCTTCCATGTTAGATTTGTCAAAACTGGAAAGATTCGTAGCTTTTGTTGCCAAATATGTGTGTTGATTTTTAATTAATTTCTGTAGATTTTAATGTGCTAGAGATTTAAAGGAGAACTGCACTCGAATTCCTTTCTGCAATTTTCGAGGTGCTGTTAAACAGGATGACTTATTCCAATCTATGTCTATGCAGGAGACAAAAAGTTAATGTTGGTCTTGATTTTTGCACAGCGATGTGTGAAGTTCCTTCTGCCCCACCTGGTCAGCAAAGCTTCACCTGAAGCTTCTTCTCTCATACGCCTGTTGGCCAGTCTGCTGACCATTACTGTAAGTGCTTTGTTGAGGACGCTGTCAAAACATTCTTTTTTAAAATTTTTTAAAGTTCTTTAACTGCTCTGCTTTCAATCACTTTTTGTGAACCATTTTTTTAATTATTATTAAATGTACTGTGTCCAGAATATTCTGGGTGTTCTTTCTGGGTGTACTTTCATTGAAATTTTGCGGCAATTATTTTCTGCCTTTCAGCATCGCCACAAGTTGATAATGAACAATATCAAGTATATATTCTCATATCTGGTGCGTTTCTGCCCAAAAGTGGAACTGGAAAAGGCTCTGGGTTATTTGCAGGTAGGTATGGCTTGTTGGCACAAAATTAAAATCAGGCTAATTAATTTGATGGGATGTATTGATTGCAATTTGTTTCAAAGACCTCTGATGTTTGTGCTTCATCATGCCAAAAATTCGTTTGTGGTTGGCATATGTTCTTTGACTTTATGTACTGATCACACTCGGGGTCCGAGTACCGACTTACTCCTTTCAAATGCAAGCAGCACTGGCTGTCTTAAAAATCTTGATAGTCAGGTGTTATGTTAAAATGCAGTTACACTGATAACTCCAACAAGAAGTACTGGCAGCGCTCAACACACATGCGACCAAGGGAGCTTACCATACCCAAACACCTAGCAAAGAGAGGGTCGAAAGAAAGGAACGCGGCAGATCCTGTGCTGCCAGTACTTCTTGTTGGAGTTATCATTTGATAATTTAAAGTGCTTGGTCCTCATTTGTTCTTTATTAATTGCAGTTACACTGTCACTGAGGTGTAAAGAGCAGGCAGTGAAGGATGGGTTACAATTTTGTGCTGTAGAACACAAACTGTGAGGAACCTCACAGAAGACAAAGTGACATGCTTGAAGAAATGTCTTGTACTTTGCAGAAAGAGACAGGGTTTGAGCTTGGAAGCCTTCTGCGGCTAGATTTTCAGCGGGTGCACAATGAACTTTTGCTACACCTGAGTACTAGCTACACACAGGTGAGTGTAGATGGTATTTGGGAGTGTGATGTTGCTGGGCGGTCTGTCCTGACTGAGCTGCCCTTGGTAGTTTTCGGAGGCTTCGGAAGTCTGGCTACTGTGTGGAACTGTTTAATAGAACTGTGCATTTGTAGAGATGTCGTATGAAGTTAACTCTTGTGTGGTGCTTGGAGATGGTGATCTGCGAGTCAAAAAGCCATCATCTATTAACTCTTTGCATTGACTTCGAAATGTATGTTGTGATGGTCACAATTACCCTTCACTTCACGTCGAAACATATGTTGTGATGGTCACAATTACCCTTCATTGCGCTTCAAAACGTATATTTCAATTGATTTTTGAAAAAAATCCTGCAGACGCACTTAACAATGTAATTAAAAATTAAATTACTAATGACCTGCAGGCATTGGCTGACACAAGAGGGCTGTTACTGTATGTAAGTCTCCTTATTACAAGCAAGAGCTTCCATGCGCCTTGTCCCACAGTACATGGACGTGCACAAATATCTCTCTGGTGACAGGTTTTCAACGGGCTTCAGATGCTGTCTATGAATGACGAGCAGTACAGTGGACCAAAGGAAATCAGAAGTCCTGAAGAAATGGTGAGGATTAGGGAGGACAGAACCTATTCACATAGGGAGTGGTTGCAAGTGACGGGAATAGAGAGAGCTTTATCGCCGTATATGAATATAGATGTATGAATTTCATTTCCAGGAGACCAGTAGTTTGGGTACTGTGTAGTAATTTCATGGTGAAATTGAAGAGCAAGAGAGTATTATGTAGTTTGGGAGCATATTTTGTGCATTTTTTGCAAAATCTTGATGAAAACCATTTTAAACATTGAGTTTGGATTATTTAGGGGAAAGAAGACAAATTGTACATTTTATCAAAGAAGCATTAAACCTTTACAAAATAAAGTTTTCTGTGAGTTTCCTGCATGTCATTACATCCATTTTTGTAGGCTGCCTACTTGGAACCAAGACTTCTTGGGGTGTTGGCGTTCTTTGACTCTCAGCTCATGAATACGAACACTGCTTTGGCTGACAAGAAACTGGTATGTAACTCTGTCAAGTTGTTCAACAAAATCCAGGTCTTCTCCACATCGGCTTTCTTTGTCAGTTACATTTACTCACTCGGACTCCTATGCTCAAAATACTGCTCATCTACATTGTAAAGAAAGAGTGCAGTCAAGTGTTTTTCAAAAAGAAATCTAGGATAATCTAGAAATATCTTCATGACCCATTTGTATTTCTTCAGGCCCTGGAAAGCTTGATCTCCATTATACAGCTTATGGGATCTAAACACATCACCTCCATTAGACACAAGGTTGTCAATACCCTCAGGTGAGTCGGCTTGTCCCGCCAGACATCCATCTAGTAATTTCACACCAGAGATGCAGAAGTCATTTCCAGACAAGCCTTAACCTTGTAGTCAATCTGCTTTCCACCTTCCTTATTTTAACTGTCTATTAGTACAGCTACTGACTAGTGTTACATTCAGTTCAATTCAACTTTATTTTCATATTCAGTTCCTGAAAGTTAGTGTACTTTCTGTGTTGTGTGACAGCAAAACTATCTGTTGGCTGACGACATTTTCTGAGTGCATCTTTCTCTCTCTCTAGACTTGGGCTGCAGTTCAAGGACAAGTCATTTGTAGAGACTTCCTGCAGGGCCTGGAACTGTTTTGTTCGAAGGTAGCTACAAATTTCCTGGAACACATTTATTCTAAGGCAGCTGCAAATGTCCTTAAATGCTTTTTATGTTGAATTATGACCTCCTGGCAGTCTCACAGATTTTATGCTTACATAATCAACACCTTAATCCTCTGAGATAGCACTCATTCCTTCTTTTTGGTATTTAAATTTAATAAAATTATGTGTGACGTGTCGATTTTGTTCTTCCATTCTAGCCTTGAGCTGCCTATTCTAGGTCAGATGTTATCCCAGATTGTGGCAACACTGCTACCGTTGTTGTTACAGATGCCACAGCAGGTGGCACACATAATCAACTACATGATTGTAGAAAACAGGTCAGATTCTTTCTTTTGTGTTTGATCTGTACCTGAACAGTATTCTCCTTTTTGTTGCTAAAGGACGGCTTACATTAAGCATGCACCAAGATTTGTGTGGGTGTCTCTAGCGTTGCCTGTGAAAAATTTGCTATGTGCTTGCTGTTTGTTGCACATGAAAATTTACTTTGTGGTTTTCATTTGCTGTCTGAATATTGTGCTCTTGGCTTTGTTTGTGCTGTTTATAAACAGATTCTTCAGGTTTTTTTGTATGTGTTGCACTTGTTTCTCAATTCAGCTCTATCTCCCTATTTTTTCTTTCTTGCACCCTGTTCCCCCCTCCTCCCAAAAAAACTTTTTTTTGCAGGACATTTCTTTTTGCATTTCTAAGTGTGCAATGTACGGACATGTGCCTCTATGTTAGAGAGAAGTGGGAATGGAGGACCGGTGGGGAGTCATGCGAAAGAGAGATGTGTGTTATGGCTTCCTTCTGGTAAATGTCAAGGAAATGTATAACCACTCGTTTTACCTAGAAAGTAACAAACAGAGAAGATAGCAGCTAAGACACAGGTGGTTTGTCTTGACAGGGCTGAACTCCACCAGCATTTTCATGAGGTCTACTTCTTGCCAGACTTGCCAGAACTGACTGATGCTACTGCTGTACTGAAGGTGGACACAGACAGTACCTCCAGGTAAGCTACAACCTGCAGCAGCATTCCTGGTAACACGTCAGTTTGGTGAAACGCTAAAACTGATGCTTTCTGGGGCAGTAGTGGGCTTTCTGACATCCCTTAAAATATACAATGTCACCTAGTAACCATCTTGGAGAATGAGAGCCTGCATAAAAAAGATGCTCTTGATTTTTTATTTTTTTTACCTAGCCAAGGGGATCTGACAGTTCAGCTGGTCCACTGCATTAAAGGAGCCAGCCATGAGAGCGTGGATGTTCGCACTCATGCTTTGACAAAACTGCGAAAACTGCTTCGTGAAAATCGGGCAAGTTTGCTTGGTTGCTTTCTTTCTCAGAGTGGGAGGATGGGATCTTAAAATGTAGCAGTGTGCCTTCTCCTTTCAGTGTACTTCCCTATCCATCTATTGGTGTTATAGCCATTGTACAATGCAGAGGATTTCTGTGTTTGTTGTTTAACGTCCCGCCAGAAACTAGGTGTACATATCAGGATGGTGTTGCTTCGACAAGTTAATGTGCTGCCACACTGGGACTGCTATTGCAACACAGGCTTCAGTCACACCCAGTCACACTATACTGACATCGGGCCAACCAGTCCTAGTCCTGTTCCTATCGTGCCAGGCTTATGGCAGTTTAGGTATGACTCAGCCAGGGTGCGAACCACCGACCTCCCGCTTCAGAAGTTGACTCCTTCACTATTAGACCACTGAGGCAGTCTACATTCACAAAGGAAGATGGCCTCATGTAGATAATGGGGAAAGAGGAGGGCGTTTTGTTCACCATAGTGCCATGCGGCAGTTTTTCTTAACTTTAACGCAGCTAAATTTTCAACTGGCACAACTTGGCTTGAATAATGGAATTTTCTGTCCTGTCAGGACTCTCTGTTTGATCTGATTTTGGGCAAGGAGTCGGCAGATCCTGTAGTGACCAAGCTGGTTTCTGTGGTGAGTCTGTCATTTCAAGTGTCCCTGAACTAGTAGCACGACTAAAGTTGTATGCCTCACATGTTTAGATTGTTTCAAACTGATGTACACTGTTCAGTAGCAGTACTAAAGTTGTATGCCGCACATGTTTAGATTGTTTCAAACTGATGTACACTGTTCAGTAGCACAACTAAAGTTGTATGCCTCACATGTTTAGATTGTTTCAAACTGATGTACACTGTTCAGTAGCAGTACTAAAGTTGTATGCCTCACATGTTTAAATTGTTTAAAATTATGTACACTGTTCAGACCCTGACCAGGGGGATCTGTAAAAGCAGTAACTGATATTCAAGCAGTTCCTTGACAAGCGAATAGTTGTAAAAGTAAATTTAAAATAAGAGAACACCGTAAACATGACAATTTTTGTTTTGCAGACACAACTTACAGTGTGTGTCTGTGTGTGTGTTGGGGGGGGGTATGTGTTTGGGGGAGGGTGGGGTGCAATGAAACTATGAAAGAAGAGAAAAATAATCTTTGGAATTAAAATATAGCATATTAACTCATACGCATCGTAGGTTTTCTGACTGTTACTCCACTGCAATCGTAGGGGGGCGTGGGAGACACAGATTTTGGCACATTTGAAATAAATGCTGCTTGAAAACTACCACAAGTATAGTAATCTACTGTACATATCGCGAAAGATAGATTTCTGAACATCATCATAATTATATGATCGTACTGAAAAACTGTTAAATAGTCCGTACTGTTTGGTGTTAGACGTAGTCACTGTGTACACCGTACGCACCTACTCAGTTTCTTCTGCCATGACCTCCCCTGTGGTCTCTACTTATCTTATTAACAAAAATTGTAGAAAAATATCTATCATGGATAAAAACATAATTCCAACCCAGGCTGAAAGAGAAATTAAAAAAAACGACAAAATGATTCTTACCTTAAATCCATCCAGTGAGAATTCTTTGTAAAACGCTGCATTAAAAAAATGTAACCGTATGCAAAGAACCAAAATGGCGCTCATGATTGTCTCGCTAACTCGTAAACACTTATCGCATGGTCTTGCAAGCAGCTTAGAAGAAGTTGTGCGATCTAAGAGAAGGAACTCATACAAAAATGATCCCTAGTTAATCCTTAGTAAATTCTTACGTAGTAACGTGCATGCTAAGATGGAACAGAGTTGAAATGTTTGAATGGTTGATGGAGAGCTAGGTCAGTTGGTCGATGGATGAGTGGACTGATGGACTGGCTATGGATATTGTTAAGGAGTTTGCTTTCTTACTTTGAACGATAGGTTTGAAATGCTTTCAGTATCAAATCATGTTAATGTTTCTGTTAGCTTCTGCAAGGTTGCCGGGAATCTGACCCAAGAAATCCTGACCTCTATGGCCATTGTCTGGGGGAGCTTGGGGCGCTTGATCCTGGACGGTAAATTTCATTTCTTTGGTCCTTTTTATTGTCACTTTCAACTGGCGCATTATCTTTCATCAGACACATAGCCTCTGTGTTATTATCCTTTACATATATGCATCTTGGAATATATAAACTTTTGTCAGAAGGGATACCTTACAAGTCTTTGTCCTGTTAATATTTTCCTGCATCAGTGGGCCAGCTTCTAGCGTGGCAACAGCATGTACTGAATTGCTTGAAGATGGTCTTTGGTGCTTGTTTGTCATTAACCAACCAGGCGACTTATCAACAGCCATAAGAATTCAGTTACCTGAAGTAGTTCCTTTGTATTCTTTTACAAGAATAAAAAGGCACTGAATTTAGATTGTATTTTCCATTCATGACCAGACTCCAGCTCATGAACAACAACCCTCTAGAGCAGCATGCAAAATTCCAAGCAAGTGTTGATGATGATAATTTTGCTGTTGGACTCATCAACAAAATCATCAAAGCTTTCCTGGCTGCTACAGAACCCAAAGTCCAGGTAGGCTATAAATAGAAGTAGCTAGCTTCAGATTCTGTCTCATAGACATCTCTGCCCTTCCATCCCCAACTTTTACCGCTAACTGGTGATGTTGACTGGTGGAAAACTGAGAAACTGTTAGTTTGTTTTTAGATTTGTGAAATTTTTACCAATTTGGGGAATGATATTTAGAAAAAATTTATTAAATGGAAGTGTATTTCTCTTGTTGAAGGATTGTTCGGCATTCGCCTTACAAGAACTGCTGCAGATTTACAAGATAGTTGATCATGTGCAAGGAGAGAAGGACTCGCGGGGCGCCAGGCTTTGGAAACGTTTTCCAGAACAACTGCAGGAGATTCTGATCCCCCTTCTTACTTCTAGGTGCTGTGAATGCAACATCATTCTCATAAGATTTCGGGGTGAAAAAAAATGACGAAGAAGAAAAAGAAATGGGTTTTCAAACAACATCTGTGTTTATCCCAGGTTAGGGAAGAGGTGGGAGATGGAGAGAGAGAGAGAGCTTGTAGACAAGTCGACGTGTAGGATGGGATTTCATGGGATGTGTAGAGAAGAGCGTCATCGCCCTGCAGTTCAACTAGTCAATTCTGATGCTATATTGAACTTTTAAATTCAGATTAAGCTGATTTAAATGTATGGCTATTAAATCTGAGCATTATGTGATCTGTATGTGCATATGCTGCTGCTGACTTTAGATACAAGCTGAGTACAGACATGGATTGGAGCAGCCTGGCCAAGCCGATATATGGCAGTCGCAAGGGCAGTAACTACCGGGACTGGATCAGCAACTGGGCAGGATACCTGGTCTCAAAGGTCTGACATGAAATGAAGTCTCATGTTTCTGTCCTCTTTGCTACTGAGCAGGATACCTTATCTCAAAGGTCTGATGTGACAAAAAGTCTCTTGTTTCTATCCTATTAGCCACTGGGCAGGATTTTCTGTCTCAAGGGTCTGATGCAAAATGAAGTCTTGTTTTATTTCTATCCTGTTGGTGACTGGGCCAGATGCCTCGTCTCAGAGTCTGACATGAGATGAAGTCGCTTCTATCATGGAAGTTTTTTGGGGTTGTTTCACTGAAGTCCTTGGGTCATATAGATAATTTTTACAAATGGCTGTTAGTAATTAAACTCATTCTCTGGTGGTATCCTGTCCTGCTGTTTTGTCTTTCTTCTGCCGTTCTGTTTTTCTACAGCACGCTCACACAGTGAAACACTACACAGCACATTCAGATGGTGGTTCTCCTTTCAAACTTATTCAACTTCCGGAATCACCTCTTTATATGCTACCATAGAGTTGTTATGCAACAGTTTACCAGAGTACTGCTTGCAAGCCATTAAAAAAACAAAAACACAAGGAACGAAGGAACTTACTTACTTCCTTACTTTCAATTGTTTTATTGAAAAACCAAACACATGAGCCCATTTAAATGTGTTGAATGTGCATTTCAACCTTTCTAGGTGAAGGAGAAGCAAGCCCACCAGGTGTTTGAGGCATGCAGCGCTGCGCAGCGTAATGACCTGCAGGTAGCCCTGTACCTGCTTCCTTATGAGGTCGTGCAGGTGTTGCTGGATGGCAGTGAGCAGGACCATCTGGAGGTAGGGCAGAAACCATTCAAATCAAGCATAACTAGTTGCAGTACTGGAGGCTGGCATGCCGTTTGTGCAATCATAATCACCCCCACAACCTCCCAGTACGTAGGATCCTCCTTTCCAACTGGCACCTGTTGTCCAAATCTGAACCCGACCTCTTCAAAAAACTCCCCCTCCTAGCATCTCGGCGGGATAAGAACCTGCGAGACCTTCTAGTACACTCCAAACTAAAACCGACTACCTCCCTCCCCCCTTCCTGCGGCTCCACCCCGTGCAATGTCCCCCGTTGCCACACTTGCCCCTACCTTCACACTGCCACAACACTCCACACACCCAATACCACCTTTGTCATCAAACGCAACTTCACCTGCACCAACAGCAACATCGTCTACGCCATCACATGCACCCTCTGTCCCACTTTATTCTACATCGGGGAGACAGAACGCACTCTCAACACCCGCTTCACAGAACATCTAGCCGACACTAAACACCGCAGAAACACGCCAGTTGCACGTCACTTCAGCACACCTCCACACACAGCCGACAACATGAGGGTCTGTGGTATCTGGAAAATGAAGGGCGACTCCATTGACCATAAGAATATAGAGTCCTACTTCATTACCCATTTCGGTACCATGGCACCTACTGGACTCAACCTAAAACACTGACCCTCCTTTCCCTTAACCCCCTCACCCCTCCGTCTCTCTCTAACTTTTTCTCTCACCTCCTTCCCACTCTCTCTCTCTCTCTCACCGACGCCCCCTTACCCACGCTCCTTTTTCTCTCTCTTTCTCTCTACCCCGCCCACTCTCCACCCCCACCCTTCCCTACCCTTTCCTACCCACCTTGCGATTGGCTGCCCCTCTTTTTAACCTTTCTTACTCACTGTCCCCTGGTCATTCTCCTGCTATGCAGCCTACGCGCCACTTCTACTGCAGATAAGTCTTTTTCCTTTTCGTTTTTTCGTCATTTTTGTGTCATCCTGATGAAGGGGTAGTGCCCCGAAACATGTAGATTGTCTTCGTCCTTGTCCCTTTCTAGCTTGGTACAGTTCCCTTGTTTTACATTCAATCACAATCTGTTGCAGTTTAAATTTAACGAATATTGATGCTTCTAATATTTGTGAGAGAAAACAGTTAGACTGCAAACCATTTTGGATGACATCCTCAGAGATGGCAAAACTAAGAGATAACAAAACATATTTTTCTTGAAGTTTTGTGTTTTACTGTACAATTATTTTCAGATTTACAATGAAATGATGGAGGTAATAAATCAGGCCAGGCAAGCAGGCACGCGACAGGGCAGGACCGTCGACATGTGGCATCTTAGTGCTCAGACGACATTCTCAGTAATCGACTACCTCACATGGTGGCGAACTCACAGAGTGCAGATGCTGGCAGCTCGGCGTTCTATTCCTAAAGGTGGTGAGTAGAGCAGGTGTTAAAAGTGATGGCAGAGCTCAGCTTCCATATGTTCATCCCTGAAGGACTAAAGGACTAAAGGACTCACAATCTTCAAACAACTGGAGTATAGTAAAGGGTAATTTTGCACATCAAACTTTCCAAAAATTTAGTAAGCAGTTGTCAGCAGGTTTTTGGTTTTTTAAAAGTGAAAATATTGAGGAAACCCAAATAAGCTTCATCTAGTCCTTTAACTTGATGGTATCATGCATACTACAATGCGCGCTGTCGCTGCTATCGCTACATTTTGGGGCGATTTTACCGAATTTCGAAAAATTGTATAAAAAAAAACTACGCAAGTTAGAAACATATTTTGAACTTTGTTAGAAAGATAAAATTAAGTGGAAAAGGCATTTTCCTACCCGAAAGCTGTCTGTTGCTGATGGTGTGTGGAAGACTGTGCTGAATTATGTAACCAAAGTGTATGTGTTTATTGACACCAAACACTCGATCGCGTATTACAGCCATCTGCAGCACTTGTAATCCACAGAAATGTAATCCACACACGTTTATCGTCTTTCCCCTCCTCACTAAGGTTAGAGAGGACATCATTTTTGTCTTCTGACGATAAATTTTCGAACATTTGTGAGCAGACCTTTGAAAATGGCGGCCGGTCATTTTTGCCCTCTAATAAGGTAGCACGTGGCAAACCTGTCTAGTTTGTGGTTTAAGGGAAGGAACTCTGTAGAGAAATTATTTGAGTAACGAGTAACATCCCTTTCCAGTGAACCGCTTTCGTGTTTTTAGTCGGGGCAAAATAGTGAGCACAGCGCCGAAATCCAGGCGCAGTGATCACGCTACGGACATACACCACCCGCCACTTTCTTAGTGCAGTGATGGTCTTGGGTTAAAGAAATTAATAAAGAACAAATGAGGACCGATTGCTTAAATTATCGAAAGATAACTCCAACAAAGGTCCTGGCAGTGCTCAACATAGCCGTATGCGATTCATGTGACCAAGGGAGCTTACCGTACCCAAACACTTAGCAAAGAGAGGGCCGAAAGAAAGGAACTTGGCAGATCTTTAAAGAAATGTTAAATAGAAACTTCAAAGGTGTATGCCTTGCACATTTTAGTTTTTCTTTGTGTGTGTGAGCAACAGTTGTACCATACGCTGATGATGAGCCATACAAAGCCGTCAACAAGTTTCTTGGTCGCATCCCTCAAGACATTCTTGCCCAGGCCAGCTTTAACTGCAAAGCCTACACACGTGCCTTAATGCATTTTGAGCAGTTCATCACAAGTACAAACCAGGGTCTCCAGGAACACCTGGACTTTCTACAGGTACGTGCTTTCATTGTTGGTTTGCTGCTTCTCACGGCTGGAATTTGGATGTATAAAGTGCATCTTTGAATGTTTTGCTGCCTTTATTTGCGCTGGAACTAATTCATACAGAAACACAGTGTAATTGGCAGCACTGGAAACAGATCTTTGATCTTTTAACCCCCACTTCCTGTCCAAATGGTTATAGACATTGAGTTGACAAATGGTTTTCATGCAGGAAAATATAGTGCAAGGTAGATATTTTATATTTGGTATACTCTAGACCAAGAATTCCTGAGCAGCTTGCAGAAGTTGAGACCACTAGGGATGGTGTTTTAAGAGAAACATGGGATATCTTTTGACAAGTGGCTGGGATAACTTGGTCTGGGGTGATAGATGATAGGTGGGCTCTCCAAACAGAGACCCAGGGCATGAAAAACTTGCCCGTTCAAAACCGCGTATTAGGGAGACTGTATCTAGAGTCCTTTTTGCGTCACAGAGGCTGTACGACTGTCTGGACGAGCCAGATGGAGTAGTGGGAGTGGCAGCCATTAGGCAGTCGCAGCCTACACTGATACAGGAGATCCTTGCTCATGAGAGTCTAGGTGAGTACACTGATACAGGAGATCCTTGCTCATGAGAGTCTCGGTGAGTACACTGATACAGGAGATCCTTGCTCATGAGAGTCTCGGTGAGTACACTGATACAGGAGATCCTTGCTCATGAGAGTCTCGGTGAGTGATGACCTTCTCCAGTGACCTGGTGACAAAGTAGCTTTTAGAGCGTGGGGCGAATACTCATGCTTTTTCCACACAGTGAATGGTTTGTTAATGCTTTTTATACCTTTGCTGCTTGCTGTTTAGAAATATCTGGAATTCATTTAGTAGCAGGGTACACCATCTGAAAGTTGGTTGGGTTACGTGTATTAATAAATTGACTTTCCATGTTTTAAAAATAACATTCATGTGAAGCAGCACCCTGCCACAGGGCACCAGGCTTTACAGTTAAAAACAAAAGAGAGAGACAATGCAAAATAGAAATAATGTAACTACGTAAATTCCACAGACTGCAGAGCACTTCTCAGCTGGTTCCCAACAACTGAGCGTTAAATGTGAACCAGCATTTTTTGCCCATGTTTACTGGCTTTCGGTTCTGTAGATTTGCTCCTATGTCCTGCTGTGATTTGACTCGTTCGACCCAGAATGTTGTAGATAGTACTCCATGAAACAGCTGGCCCTGCTGGTCGCGACACTTTCTGAATGTCAAACTTTACTCAGGCAAACTAACCATCCATTCAGTATGAAATACAAATGTTTCCATAACAGTTATCTTGGCTGAATGTTTTATATGGAACTGCATTCTACAAAAGTATTGTCATTATTCAGTGTAAAGTTGATAACTGTTCTTCAAGACTTGTTGTGTTTCTTTAGAAAATTCAGGATTTTGTTTGGGTTTTTTTTTCAGGGCAGCAGCAAGATGCTCAGGCATGCTATGAACGGGCACTCCAAACAGCACCCAGTGAACTTTGGCCTCACCAGGGATTGGTTCGCAGCCTGATGGAAATGGGGCAGCTGAATAAGGCCCTGCTACACACAAGTGGTGTCCTTACCAAAAAGTGGGTTTATGTTTCTCAGTTTGTTTGGTTCTTTTCCTGAGGAATAGAAACCTCTTCGCATTAACAGCTCTTGAGGATTAAGGGATTCTTTTCTGTGTCTTGGATTCTCTGGTATTCTATACCCTGGATTCTTGGGCATTCTGTATCTTGGATTCTCCTGTATTTTGCTGGCTGGAGCCCTAATTACTGAAGTATGCTGATGATGTAATGAGTGCAGTAATGTTTCGGGGCTTTGTTTCAAAAATTTTATCTTGTTGCATTCCCCATGAGATTTTCTCTTTCTTCCTTCCATTCTTGCCTTCACACCTGCCCTGATACTTCTCATTGCCACCTTTTATCCAAGGCTGTTCATGCCAAAATGCAGCCCTACATAGGTTGAGAGTGCAGATCAACAGGCAGAACTAAAATTATTGAGTTAAACTAGAAAGCAAGCTGATGTCTGAGAGAAGATTGATAGTGATATAGATGGTTTGAGTCTGGCATAATTAGAAATCCTCTGTCAACAGTCCCCGCTGGCTGCATCAGCTCAACCAGTACCGGATAGAGGCAGCCTGGAAGATGAGCAACTGGGAAGCACTGAACACCATGATGAAACATGTGAGCACAGCTCATGCATTTTGATGGCAGGTGCATGAGAAAACAGGAAGCTTGGTCACTAGGCTACTGCTTCAGCAGTTTCTCAGCAACACCTGGGGCAGCATACTTGATCAAATGTTTGTTATAGAATTCTTGACAATTACATAAATAGTGTAGTCGATTGGTTGCTTCAGACACAAGTCAAAAATTCTTTAAAGAACAGTTGATCAAGTGTACACGGGTAAGAAAAGTGTTAATGGAGTAGCATCAGGATACATTCAAGCCACGGATACCATTGGATATTCTGTTGAGAATAGCCCTTTTAATATACAAACTGTAACCCCCAACTCAGGTAGTCAACATCATAGCAGCCATTTGGTCCTGTACTATAACAAGGATTGTTTAATCTTGTGCTACCTGGGCATAACCTCCCCATGCCTTCTCAAAGGATTAGACATTTTAGAGGGATTTCACTGTTTGGATTGGACACGTTGATCAGATATCACAGCCTTTCAGAATCTATTTTCCTCTTGTCTTTTCAGGAGCACCCAGGAAATAATATATGGCCTGTATGCATCGGACGTATCTTAATGTCTGCAAAAGATAAGGTAGGCATATAAATGCACCCAGAAATACCCTTGTATGCACTTGTGTTTTACTGGGTACAGGTGTACATGCATGGAACTGGCGTTTCATATCAAAGCAGGCCATCTTAGAGAGAATAAATCGCTTTGAATTCTTTGTTCCTTACTTTAAAAGAAAACCTTTTGAACTGTTTTCTTTTGTTTCGAGATTTTAAGGCTATTGCAAATGAAGTGCATGCACAGCTACCTGAATTCATGCATCAAATACAATAAATACAAAATAATGCAACATGAAAGTGAGTGCACACAAACATAGATCTAGTATGGTCACAGCCATGTCACAAGGAACTTTACTGATGTGCTGCCTCGGTGCAACTAACAGAAAGAAGATGAGTACCAGAAGTACCTGCATCTTGCCCGGCAAGAGCAGATGGGGCCGCTGTCAGCTGCCAGCATGGAGATGGGCTCATACCACAGAGGATATGACTACATCCTCAGGTACTGTTTGCTTTATATTTCTTTTGCCTGCCTTTTTCCTGTATTATATTTATTTCTTCCTCCCTCCCAGCTCCTGTATGCTAAACTCTATATTATTGATGACTTCTCAGTTTGATTATTGTAATCCCTTTGTGGCTACATCTCTTATTAATTAACATCACTGGTATAATATTCAATATACTGTCTCTAAACTTTGGCCCACATCCAAAGTTCCCTGGGAAGCCGAGTATATATTACCTCAACAAGGCTGAGGCGAAGAAAGCATGGAAACATAGCTGCCATGAAAAAGATTTTGTGATTCGCATCAGTTCGGCTCCTCAGGCAGTATGGCTCTGCTTTCTGACACAGGCTACACATGCTGAGTGAACTGGAGGAGTATTTCCATGTATGCCACGACTTGTATGCATCATCCAGTAACTCCAGCGAGCCTCTAGTGCAGTCGTCGAGAGAGGAATTACTGCGGCAGTGGGGTTGCCGTCTGCAGATGGTTCAGGTAAGTTTCATGCTTTGCATTAGGTTTTTCTTGTTTGGTCCCTCTCCATTACCTTTCACTTGTGCATGCGATGTTCATATATGTATGGCAAGTACATCTTAACCATTCCACCTACACACCTACAAATGATTGGATCATATGAATGGTCTTGAAGAAAATACATGAGCATAGAGAAAAGAAACTGTGATGTGTATGAAAATGCACTTTTTGATAAAATGGAGTGTTGTTGCTATAAGCAATGCCAACTTTGTGTAACGGTTAACATCTTATTGACATGTTCTAGACATCCTTCCGTACTCAAGAGCCAATTTTGACATTAAGAAGGACGTTGCTTTCCCTGGATCAAAATATGGCGGACCCTGCTGTGGACAAAACCATTGGAAAATGGTGGCTTTGGAGTGCCAAGGTTGCTAGAAAGTAAAGGGGCTTTTGTGAAACTTAAAATAGGTAAAATAAATTGATAAACTTAAAATCAATTAAAAGCTGTTTAGAGAGATGACGATAGCTGCTCCATACTTACAAGTCTTCGGAGAACAATCCAGCGTTGATGCTTGTTAAACCAAAACTTTGCTTGTCACTGTCAGGCTTCCTTTCACGAGATCTGTGAGTTACGAGAGCGATTCTTCTAGACTTCCTGTGACAATTTTTAATATAAAAGTCGGTGTGTGCCATTGTGTCTAATTGTGTTAATATTTGACTTATTTTTTGCTGTTTTATATTAAGAGCAGGGTATCTTCAAACAGCATACGGGTGTCTGTTGCAAGCCAGTGCTTTTGACATGCCAGAGTTCTTTGTGGAAAAGGCCAAGTGGCTTTGGGAGAAGGTGAGTAGTGCTAAGACTAACATGACATTAACCTGTTTTAGCTTTTAGTGGGTTGCTGGTTGTAATCTGCAGCTGGTTTAGTTTCTGTGTTGGTTTGCTCGTTCGCACTTTCATGTTTGATCAGCACTTAGTGGAGGAGCAAGTGCCACAGAACCAGGCATCTTCCATTAGAGTGCTTTCGATGCTTCAAACACCTGAAACCTTTAGCATGCTGCTGTCCCCTGCTTAGACTTTTGAACTTGCTGCTGGTACAGAAAAAATGTCCTCCCTGTTAAAGGCAAAAAAAACCCCCACTTTCAGAACCACGTTCCTTACTTTTGACTCTCTCTTTGCTACGTGTTTGCGTATGGTTGGCTCCCTTGGTCACATACGTCAGCGTACAGTTGTGTCTAGCGCTGCCAGTACTTTGGTGGGTTGTCATTTGATGATTTATAGCGCTCTGTCCTCATTTGTTCTTTATTAACCACTTTCAGAGACAAAACTGATGAAAAAGTACTTCATGAAGCATGAACATAGCTTATTAACCTCGCTTATTTAACAGGGAGAAAATGATACAGCACTGTCCTGCTTGGAGAAGGGAATAGCCCAGTATTTCTCATCTCCAGCTCAGTTCCAGCAGGGTCCTTACTCTGGTGATGTGTCCAGGAGACAGGTGTATGGGCAGGTAAAGTTGTTGACCATTTCTTTCCGTGCTGGTGACAGCAATAAACTTCCATGGCACATGCCTTTTTCATTTTCTTAACAGGAATAGCTTTTATACAAATACAGACAAACAGTACTGAACACTGCTTGCTCAGTTCATCTTGCGAGCCACCATGCAGTCTTCGTTTTAATATTCCAGATTTAATATATTGTCATATTTTCTTTTGTGGTGGTGGTGGTAGTTTTGTGTGAACTCAGGTTTGAATCTGTGCATATCAGGCACTGCTGCTGTATGGCCGCTACAGCGAAGAGACCTCCAGCATGGAGAGTAACGCTATCCTGAAACGCTATCGGGATGTGTTGGAAGTCTGTCAGGACTGGGAGGATGGTCATTTCTACCTGGCCCAATACTACGACCGCCTGATGACCAGCATCATGCCGGAGAAGGAGAAGCCAGGGTAGGACTGGGCAGCACATAGCAGTTTACGGGATTTATTTGGTGCTAGATTTTCTGGGGATTTAAAAAAAACTATCACAAGAGAACTGCCTTTTATGAAGCAAGTATTTTCGTCTTGTTCCGTTCTGTGTTTTTGTCTTTTTCAGTTCTCTATTACTTGAAAAATGTCTGGCATGAGAGGTCAAGGAATCATATCTGGAAGTTTTGTTCCTATTGTTTGCATTGGAATAGATTTTCTGTCATAAGTTCTCACATTAGCTAGTCATTAAAAAAAATGTCACCACATCATTGAAACACATTACTGGAGGACACAAGTCATGTGAAACAGATCAAATATTGTACACTGCTGTTAACGATAAGTGCCACTTCACTTTTGAACCCCAACTCTACCTGGTTTCATTGTTCATTTTCTCTATTTGCTCAAGAAAAATGGGGAACTGTTTTCCAGAGACCTTATCACTACAGTGGCGAAGTTCTTTGGACAGGCGCTTTTGTTTGGAAACAAGTTCATCTACCAGGCCATGCCACGCCTGCTGAGTCTGTGGGTGGACTTTGGTGCCACGGTGGTTGAGGCAGAACGCAAGGAGAAAAAAGACAAGAATGCAGACAAAAACAAACAGTCAATGCTGAAGCTGCAGACTCAGCGAGTGATTTTATCTAAAATTAACACCGTGAGTGTGCTCTGCTGGTGGTCTGGTTGAGGTGAAAGGGAATTCTCTCACTATAAGTTGCTGCACTTCCAGTTGTCAGTTGTTGTGAGTTCTCAGGCTGTACACTTGATTCTGTTCAAAAATTAAATACTTTCTGGACTGATTCAGTTTGAAAGGGGGAAAAGGCAGTTCACAGGACTTTACAACATGCATTTACTCAATTTTTTTCTGTAGTCTTAAAAGTGTGTTGCCAAGACAATACAAACAGTACCAAAAAAAAGGAAAAAAAATGGGCCAGTGAAAATTTGAGTGGGCTAGTGAATTTCAGAAGTTACTAGCCTAATGGGCTAAAAAAAATTTTGGAACTTTCCCAATCCTGCTTTAGTGTATTTGTTTTTCTCGTGGTCTGCAGTTGATGCGAGGCCTGATAACTCGCATTGCTCCCTACCAGTTTTTCACGGCATTTCCACAGCTCGTCTCTCGCATCTGCCATGCACACCCTGAAGTTTCGGAGATCTTACAGGTAGAGTTCTAATTTTAGATCTAACTTGAAAATTGTAGATCCTTTTCATGGATCAAATGTTGACCCTGGTTTCCATTGATAAGATGTGATGATGGCTTGGATTGTCCTGTGCACAGTTTTTCATTTTCTCAAAGATCATTATCATTCTTGAATGGACCCATTTGTTGAAATGTTTAAAATCCTTTATAAAATGACAAGTACAAATGTACCGACATTGATTTTTTCCTGCACATGAAGGGGCTGATAGCTCAGCTGTTGGCCAGTTTCCCACAGCAGGCTATGTGGATGATGGTGTCTGTTTCCAAGGTTTGTAGCTCTCTTTTATTCTTTCCCTAAATCTCGCCATTTTTCCAAATGGTTCATCCTAAACCCATCTTTGTCTCTGCTGCTGTTCTGATTGTTTAATGTCTTTTAGTCACCGTGGTCAGCACTCATATATAGAAACACTTAGTTTCTGAGACACACTGATATTTTGGGTTAGTGACAGTAAGATATATACCTGACACATCAATAGCAAGTCAGTTTTTTTATCTTTTTGAAAGGAGACTTTGTCTTTAATTTGCAGTCCTCATATGCAGTCCGATCTCGGAGATGTCAAGAAATATTTGCAGCTGCAAAGTAAGACTTCTCTGTCCATATTTGTTTGAAAACAGCACTGGGGCTAGAGTATTTTAAAGCTAAGTGACTTTGAGCAGGAAGAAATTTCTTGCCATCGTGGATTGCGATTTTTGGAACCCGATTTGTGATTGTGTGACCAGCTAGCTATTCAGGTTTCTCAGACCATGAACTGATTTTCCTGACAATGCTGTGCAGGATAACAAGGCCTGGTACAGTTTGTTTACAGGGGACATAATCGGTGGGGTGGGGGTGCACATGTTGGCACACTGTAATTTATTCCTCTCCTCATTGCTGACATCCTCATGGACATCATCATTTCCGTTGTTTCTTCAGGCAAAAGAACCCTGAGCTTGACAAGCTGATTCAGGTAGGTTATTGGTTGAACCTGCCGTCATCTTGTTCATATCTGTATATCATCACAGTTTATTGATTTGGTTACCTAGAAGCAGCAGCATTAACCAAGAGGGGAGTGGTAAAATATTCAGTGAACAAGATTTATCCTCATACCCACACCCTTGCACTGTCTGGCTCATGAGTGTTCTGACTGGGCTGATGCAGCACGCAGATGCATAGCATACACACAGGCGGGACATTTGTTAACATCTGTGCATGTATATGTATATGTAATATGTGTAGACAAGCATACTGCATACATGATCAGAATTGTAAAGGTGATGGTCGAGAATAACTGCAAGCTTTTGAACTGTGAGTGGTTTGTACTAGGATGCCACCAAACTGACAGACAGACTTCTAGAGCTCTGTGAAAAGGAAGTGGGCAAGACTGCAACCCTCAGCATGTCCAGTAATTTCAAGCCTCTCAAACGACTCCTGGAAGACAAGTAAGCAAGCTGGCTCTCTCTCATTTTACTCTAGGAGAAGCAAACAATATTTCATCTGTTATTGCCATCACAGGTGAGACATCATTGCCATCACATGGTGTGTTACAAACTACCAGGAATTGTCAACTGAAGAAATGATAATTTTAGTTTATTGTTGTTGTCAAGTGATGTAAGATTTAAAATAATAATTTCTGCCAGTAGAGATAATGTTTATAAAAAATGTCAGGCCAGACTTTACCAACTTTAAAAGTTGAATCTCTGATATCTAGTGTGTTCTAGGGGTTTTTGGGTGCAGAGAGGGTTAGGGGGATGCTTTACTCAAAATGAAAGCTGTAACAGTGTGCATAGAACATAACCTAAATAGTGGGGGAGCGAGGAGAGATTTTGTTTGCAGCAATAAGACAAGTTTCTTCAGATTGTAAAGCCGAGGTCAGCTGTGTTGAACTGCTTTCACTAAATTTTAATGGTGGTTTAATAAAAGTTGTTTTCTATTTTTGCGGATAGGAATTTCAGTGAGATAATGCTTCCACTGCAGTCAGCAATGACAGTCACTTTGCCAACTGTCACAGGGGGGCAAGCTAATCATAACCCATTTCCTGATCGCTTGGTCTATATCAAAGGCTTTGAAGACACGGTCAGTGATTATTGTTTAATTGGTGTCTCTTCGAATGCAGCCATGTGTGTGTGTGTTTGTGTTTGTGTGTTTGCTACTGCATACACTTCAGTAGTTTGGCTTTGGTAAAAGACATCTCTCAAAGTGAAGAGGCTGTTTAGGTTCTTTAAAGGATTGTGAAGCAAGCTGCGTAAGCATCAAGATTTTAGCATAAAGACATGTTTCCTGGCTTTCTTGTGATGGGATTTAAACATGATCTGAATATGTTCATGCAGTGATGTATTTTTGCTTGCATAGCCATCCATAAAATCATCTTGATCAACAGGTTCAAACTCAGAGTAGATTCCCTCTGAAGAGTCTTAGCAAATTCCTTGTAAGAAGAAACAATGTTTAGTGGATTCATCACTTGTGAAACTAAAGGGTACAGGCATTTTAGAATTGCTGATACAGTTAAATTTTCCAGTCATGAAGAAATGCTTAAGGTGCTTGGTACCAACAGCAGTTAACCGTTTCAGATTGAAGTACTGCAGTCACTGGCTCGACCCAAGAAAATCACCATGGTTGGCAGTGATGGCCAGATGTATGCTATGATGTGCAAGCCAAAGGTGAGTGGAACGTCATGTGCATTGGGTGTGGCAGGTGCTGTGCCTTGCAAACTCTTTTACATGTTGGGTCACTGACACATCTTTTTCCCTTGTCTCCTAATGTATTCTAGTGATGTGGAGAAAGGCATAAAACATTATGACCTACTAATTTGTTGTCATTTACAGGATGACTTACGCAAAGATGCTCGTCTCATGGAGTTCAATGCAATTGTGAACAAATTCTTGCACAGAGATGCAGAGTCCAGACGACGGCAGCTTCATATCAGAACATATGTGAGTACCACGACACCATTTGATTTTTAAAACTATACTTAATGAAAGAACTTGGACCTGATGTTATGCTTAGTAACATGTTTCTTAACATTTCATGAAACTTTGTGCTGACACTTTGTCTCAGGCATGCCAGAGTTCTTTTAATTAACAGATTTCCATTTTCTTTTTTTTTTTAATCATCATCAAGGTCATCCTTGTGAATTGTCTAAATTTGAAGAGAAAATTGGGGGTGGGGAGAACAGAGCATAGGGTGAGATTTTTCTAAACTCGGAGCAAGTTTCCTGTTTTAATCAAAGTGAGACATTTTCACATACAAAGATTTAAAATTTGAAAGCCGTGTGGAAAGATTTCATAAATTCATGCAAGCTGCCATTGTGGGTGTAAACTCTCTTACCATCTGAGAACAGCTCTTCCTGGGAAATACTTGTTAGTTAAATCTTTAGCTTTTGGTTGGATCACTCATGTTCAGTAAGTACTGCTTAACTTTGGCTTCTGTTCAAGTTGTTTCACCATATTGGAGCTGTTCAAGCCTCCTTTGTCTGTTTGCACTTCTGAATGCAAAACCATGGCACTGTCTTCAACACTCGTCCCTTGCATGTCAGGCTGACCTGTACATTAACAGAGGTCATCATTTTGACTGGAGGTCACCTTATGCACCCATTGGTGCCCTGACAGGTCTTACCCTTTGAGCAGACATGCTGTTAGTGAAGGAAATTTCTCTGAAAGTGAAACTCCCACTCTTCACAGGTTTTTAATTGCTCCTTTGTGATAAGGCAGTCGTCGACCACACCAGTGGCCAAATTTTCATCTTCAGGTTTTGCTCTAGCCCTGCTGTGTTCTTCCTGCATCACACAAATCCAGTAAGCTGCACAACAAAAGGTATTGCTGCATTCCTGTGTTTGTGAGAGGTTGTGTTAGAGGTGATGATGTTAGAGAGGCTGTGTTAGAGGTGAAAATGTTTGCTCCAACTTCAGTGGACATCTAACCCACTTATGAGTATTTAAATATTCCAATCTCATGAAGTTTTGTTGCATCACTCTACACCACTGTGTCGTAGACAGAACCTGTTTCATTGTTGTTCCTTTTTGCTATGTTCCTATCCCCACCTTTGTAACACACGAGACTTTTTCCTGCTGGGATATGTGTGAACACCATTCTTAGCTTATGTTGCTGCTTCTGGTGCCATCAGAATTGCATTAAATGAGGTGGGCGATATGATTCCATGTTTTTCCTCTGGATGTCGGAGAGGGAACTGTGCAGAAAATGTATAGTGTCAACAAGTCGACCCTGGGTATGGCTGGTAGCATCCATTTCTTACCTTAAAGGTGATGCAAAATTGTTCAGCTTTGTATTGTGGAATTGCAGACAGTAACACCTCTGAATGAAGAGTGTGGACTGATCGAATGGGTGAACAACACCAGTGGCTTTCGACACATCCTGGTCAGGCTGTACAAAGAGCAAGGACTTTACATGTCTGGCCCTGAGCAGCAAGGACTCATGCCTGCCAAAATAGCCTCCCTAGAGTGAGTGCTGGGGTCAGGTTGCTTTGTGATGTAAATATAAGCAAGGGACATGCAGAGGAAATGAGTACATGTGGCTGCACATCTGATCTTTTCAACTAGTGTTCAGGTGCATGAAAATATATCGAGAACCGTCAGTGTTTTTCTTTGACATTTACTTGTGATTATTATAAAACTTAGAACAGCATAATGTAGGTTTACATGTTGGTGTTAATTTTTATAGATAACATCAGCTTATCCATTTGATCAAGGAGAGGAGGTTAGTCTTAAAAAAGAAAGTCACTTCCCTTACATGGAAGTAGAGTTACTTCAGTGTAGCACTTATCCATGAAGGTTGCATTGGTAGCATATTCGTTTGGAAAGCTTTTCATAGATTCGGAAGTGGATTGGGCTATCAGTTGCTTTACAAGGACTTGACAGATGTAGAAAAGAAGGAACTTGGCAGTAAACTTTGTTGATAGGGGATCACAAAAGTCGTTGTGTTGACAACGGCTTTCGCCGTCTTTTGGGTTAAAAATGTTAATAATCAGAAAGTAATTTTTACCATTTGGAGGAAGTTGCTGTGTTCTACTAACTGTTAACAGAATCAAGTTGGAAATATTCAAGCAGAAGTTGCTTCCCAGGCATCCTCCCATCTTCAGAGAATGGTTTCTTCGCACTTTCCCAGATCCCACTTCATGGTGAGTGCTAGAACCAGATGTGCCTATTATAAAAGATTATACCCTTGACATTGCAGTGTATGCTAGAAAATTTCTGTGGGATTTTAATGTAACCATGCTTAGTTGTCAAAACAAGGGACTTTGCCCAAAGTGACCTTTAGACAAATATTCCAAGACATCTTATTGGCAGGTACAATGCTAGAGTTGCGTACGCCCGCACCATGGCTGTGATGAGTATGATTGGCTACATCTTGGGGCTCGGTGATCGGCATGGTGAGAATATCCTCTTTGACTCTACCAGTGGGGACACGGTGCATGTGGACTTCAACTGTCTTTTCAACAGGGTACAAATCTTTTTATTTTTAAATTTCTTAGCTACATTGTCTAACCTGCTGCCATAATATTCACCAAAGCAACAATGGTAAAAGATTTGCACTTTCATATATATCTTTCAAGTGTTACAGCTGTCACCTTAATTTTTTTGCACAGGGGGAGACTTTTGAGTGGCCAGAAAGAGTCCCCTTTCGTCTTACACACAACATGGTCTCAGCTTTGGTGAGTGACCTTATTGGTTTATTATCGTCTTCCACAAATGACAAAAGCCTTCTTCATGCTTCCAGAAAATGCTCCCTGACAGAACTACTTGTGCTAAGGAAAAGATTCCTGGACTTTAAAGTTATGCAGACAAAATAATTCTTTCTACAGGGTCCGATGGGTTGCGAAGGGATCTTTAGGCGAGCTTGCGAAGTGACATTGAGAGTGGTCAGAGCTCAGACAGACTCCCTTATGAGGTGAGTGACATTTAGGATGAACACCTGCGGAGGAGTGGGGAGCAATTAAAAGCAAATGAACATTTTTATCGAACTTTCTTTTTTGTTGCTAATATCCCTGAAAGATAAATTGTAACAAGCATTTAATAAGTATCTACCGTTTAAATGAAGTACAATTTAAATGCTCAGTCTGCATTTTAACTTCATTGGTGAAATTTTGATAACCTAGAGGTTACTAGTTTAGTAGTTATTGCATGTTTGAAACAAGAGCATGTATAGTCAGCTCTTTCTTCAATGTGTGCAGTGTTTTGAAACCATTTATCTATGACCCTTTGGTTGAGTGGAGCAAGCCAGTCAGAGACATTCCCCGAGACATGCGGCTGAATCAGGCTGCAGAAACAGGAGAGATCACAAATGAACAGGTATGTTGTGTGTACTTGAAAACACTCTGGTGAGCATTTGGAACAAAAATGTTTGAATCATCATCATCATCATCAGAGATATATGTATTCCCTCTTTTCTCACCCACTTGGGCCACCCAAAAAGTCATTTCAGGCTGCTTTTAGTGATCATTTTTTGATGCGAGCAGGCATTGACATGCGTCCAAAATATTGAAGACAGGCTGCGTGGGATCTTAAAGCTGAAATCAAAAGCACGAGGCCTGCCTCTATCCATAGAAGGACATGTCAAGTATTTGATTCAGGTAGGTTCTGCTTCCAGCGGCATGGTGTGTCGTGTTGTTGTCACATTCTTCAGAGTTCTTATCAACATGATCAATCTGTATGTTATCACCAGATGGTTCAAATGGTGTGAACATGTAACACTACAATCATAAGTTCAGACTTTAAAAAAATTCATTTAAAGCATAAGGTGCATGTGGAAAATACATCAATATCTTCAAATCTTATGAAATGTGACAGTTTTATCACCGTAATTCACTACCCTGCAGAATATATACCATACTGCTACAGGAGGAATGAGTTTCGAGTCTTGTGTTTGCATTTTTTAAAACATGTATACTGCTAGTAGCCTATGGGACAGTGGTGGATTGTGATTCATGAAGTTGCCAGTGTTTGCACCTGCATATTGTTTCAGGAAGCAACTGATGAGAAGAATTTGTGTCAAATGTACATTGGTTGGGCTGCATTCTACTGAGGGCAGAACACTAACAGCCGCTTCATAGACAGTTCATTTGTGTTTCTTGCACAGTACAGGACCAGGAAACAAATGTTGACATCTGTGTGGTGCAGTCTTTCGTTTGAAGATGTAGGAAATCACTACATTTCGTCCAGCAGAGCCACAGAAGCAAACTACAGGCAAACTCCTGGATGGAAGTCAGTTCTCAGATTAATTTGAACAGTTTGCAGATAACGAAGTGTTCAGAAACTGTGATTTTTTTTCAAGCAGCTTTTGCTGTCATTTATTTTTGTAAATTCTTTGCACTTCAGCTTTTCACCTGGATCTACATAAGCACCGTTTCTAAAATGCTGCCCACAGTACTTTCCATATGGCAGCAGGTCATTGACAGTTCCTGTTTTAATGGATCTCTCTAGCCATACATTATTCATTCCGGGTCACGAATAAGTGTTCGTAATTCTCCTCTAGATCAATGTAGCATATTGTGGATTCTAGTGTTTCATCCACTTTATGATGAGTGCAGATGGATTACAGCTGCAAAGGAATAGACATAATGTGCAGTGGTAACTGAGATGCCAAATGCACCTGTGCCAACATTTTCTGTAAAAAGACTTGTATTGTCCACTGCACTTGTTGCCTGTTGTCTCAGCAGGATCATCCATGGAGATCCTGAATAAATTGTTAAAATAAGTTAAATCTATCATATTTTATGATATGAATGCATGGATTATGGGATGCAAGTGGATTAGGGGAGAAAAAATTGGCTGGACTTTCACTTGTGGAGTGCAACAATTTTAATACCCTGCAGCAAGCGTTGAATTTAGAACTCGACCCAGAGAGGATACAGCAATAGAGAGGGGCAAGATAACCCACAATCGCTCGGTTACCCTACATTCTGTGTTTGCACCCTCTGGCTTTGCTTTGGTGGGTGGTGGTACAACTTCTTCAGTGATGCTGCAACCATGGACGCTGAACTGAACAGCATCTGTGAAGGAGGACTTGCTTCAAGTTTCACAGTTAACTAATTTCATAAAAGTCATCAGAGTGTATAAACTGATGAATATTAGACAAATTGGTGTTTATGCAAACTCGGTAAATGTGTATTATTAGAAGTGGTTTCATCATTTACTAAATGATATCGTATTATTTTGGGATGGTGTTGAGTTGGAAAAGAAAACTGAAGCCTTTGAGACCAAATCCTTCCTCAAGCTGCTCGGAATCCTCTGGATGGAACACAAAGTGGTCATCAGAAGCTTCTCCTCACCACCATCAAGAAAAGAAAGCTGGCACGGTTTGGCCACACATCATAAAACTCTTGCCAAGACCATCTTGCAAGCCACACTGAAAGGCGGGAGGAGGAGAGGAAGGAAAAGCTGGCTTGACAACAACAAGGAACGGACAGGACTTCGCATCCGAGCTCTGCTACAGATAGCAGAAGACGGAGCAGGATGCCAGAGATTGCTGGAAGCTGCATCTGGCATGTCCCCACTACAACCTTTTAAGTCATGAGCTTGAGATAAGATGATGCAGTTTCTCAGATCTCCTGGCTTTAAAAGAACACACCCCAGCTTTAGCTTAACTAGAAAACATTATGCAGAAATGCCTGGATTTTATATCGCCATAAAACATCCCGAAATGCATTTTTAGAAGATAACACCTTTCTGTAATACTTCAGTACATTTCTAGGTAGGAACTTGAGCTGGTGGAACAGGAAAATAACACATCACAGTCAGGATACAGTTCTTCTAATTCATGCAAACAATGGCAAAAACAAGCCCCAATCTATTTTCTTGTAAGTTTGGGTAAAAAACTGATCATCTCTGTTCATCTTCTGTATTCACTGGTTTCACCAAGCATTATTACCTATGTTAGCAAGCAAGTAGAACAAGCCCTCTTATATCCTCGTTGATTTACCTGTAATATACATTGCCTATTTACAAAGCAGGTTTCGTTGTTGCTGTTTGTTTTTATGCCCCATTGCAGTGCTTTGCGAATTCCTTGGATAGGACTACTGCAGAATCACAGCATGCAGCCTTCATGCAATTCTTTTTAAGTGGGTTCTGCATATATCCAGAAATTAATGTTTGAAAGAACACCCCTTTCACAGTTTCAGTCCACTTAGCTCCCATCTTTTTCAATTTAAAGGATGAAGCCGGATAAACCTCAGGCTTTCAAAAGAACAAAAGGAAGCACTTAAAGTATAAATGTTTATTGACTGAAAGTGAAAACTGACCGAGGTTAAACTTGCAAGATGAGGCTGTATATGAAACAAAATCCAACTAGCAGGGTGGGGATGATAACGATATTGCCTTTTGCTACAAAACACAACAATCATCAATCAAAGAAACAAGATTCCATGCAACTGCTCAATTTGCTGAACATCTCCGATACGTCATCCACGAGAGTGATGTTGCAATGAAGAAACAATAGTCTGAATTAAAATCTGTGATACTTTTTTCATTACAACTACAAAACAAGCTTTCTCACACTTGGAGACTCATACAGGATTCTTTCAGTCCATTTAAAGCATGACGGATGGAGGTTTCTTCCAGTTCCACTCCTACAATCACCTCCTCTTTTGAGTACTGATGTACAACACTGAAACGGGTGCAAAAGTAACATGATTTTTTAGATTGTATTTATCAAACCATTTTATGTTGCTTTATCTTCGAAATATCTCTCTATAGCATAACTCCAATATATCTCTATATACTTCGTAGACCAAATTATTCCTTGTTTACTACTGATATTAGTGTTTTATCCACCACTTATGTACCTTGATGATCTTTTAGAAATAAAAAATAATACTAGCATGATTTTATACTACTGCCAAATCAAACATGTCTTAATTAGCTTGGTTAGCGCAGCACATTACCATTGTTGCCTCTAATAAAGGCATCTCCATATTTATTCTTCAGTTGTCCATTCACGTACTCTTCAGTCTGCTCTAGGGCGATGTTCATGTAACCATCCAGACATGCCAAAACACCTGTGTGCGAAATTATCATTTAAATCTAAGATTAAACCATATAACCCATTTAAAACATGTTAATGTATGGAAAATCTTTTAAGGCCTTAAAAAAGGATGAAAATGGTACACATTAATGATTAAAGAAATTACAATGGTAAGTAAATATAAATAATACGATCATAATCTATATTCAGTCTCCCATACACATGACATGAATTAGGATCAGACCTCGATAATCCACCCCGGAGTTCAATTTCACCATGACAGGTCTGCCAATTATCTGCTTTAGAAAGTCGCTAGGGGTCTGTTTCTTGCTCATCCTTGGTGAGTTGTTCAGTTGATGCTTGTCAAAGCCCTTCTGCCTGGCAAATTATAAGTTGTTGGTTTTATCATGGATGTAGTAACTAGTGTATAGTGTTCTAACGTTTCATAATAAATCTAAGTCAATATATACATCCGGAACTATGTAGGCATCCTTACAAGAAACGAAAATAATGCACATAGAGTGTCCACTTTAAACGTACCTCGCTCGTTTCGAAACCGGAAATAGACCAAAAACTTTAACTTGGTTTTAGATGGACATCATCAAAGTTTGCTTAATCATCATTGACCATATAACGGCTTTCAGGTCAAACTTATGAGTAATATTTTCAAAGCTGTTTGATTATATGTAAACAATTATTTATATAAATAAGTTAACATGCAGCTGACAAGTTAACCGAAGTTGTTAGGCCATGTGACCTGCATGTTACAAAATGGCGGCCGCTATGGAGACTTTGGCAGTGCAAAGCTTTAAATTTAGCGCATGCAGCGGAGCTCATTTCCGAAATTTTAGGCAGACAGTCCGATCTTGTCATGTGTTCATCCAAGAGCCTGCCCCTTCCCTTACACAGAATCTACATCCTGTAAGTTCCTTAACGGCGTCAGTCACTCGAAGGTCAACGAATACATCACGAAGATACCTTTTGTCAGACGTGGTTGGTCTGTCGTCGCGTTTCGTCAACGGTGTTTGTCTCGCAGCTAGGTCTTACTCTGTCTTGCCACAGCGAGCGATATATACAACACCTCTGCTACAACACGAACATGACTTGGATAGAAAATGCTGGAACTGTGGCAGAGCAACAGACCCATCACTGGAACTATTCTTCTGCAAGTGCGGTGTGGTTCAGACTCCAGCTGGATGCAGGACGTATTTCTCATTGTTTGGCATCGATGAGGGGTTCCAGATTGACACCAAAAAACTAAGCGAAACATACAAAAATCTTCAGAAACGTTTGCATCCAGATATGTTCAGCAACAAAACAAAGGTATTGTCATTGTTCAGAATTATAGGTGATAAACGACTAGGATAATTTTTTTTATTACGATCTTCAGAGAACACCATCCAGGGTCATCACGTTCGTCATGAACTGTAACAGTTGGCAAGTGTAAATATCGGGTACCTCTGCCAGACCACTCCGAGGATAATACATCATAATTGCTGCTGTCCCAAACATTGCTAAAAAGAGACTGACACCCCCCCCCCCCCC
>SMGT01007821.1:67956-79333 GCA_004794575.1 Lanistes nyassanus
CCCCGCCAAGTCTCTCCCCGCAGTTCCCTCTGTTAGAGACTGGATCATTAGACTGGCACTCCTAAACCAAATTCGGCAAGTTTCCGATGCTTGCTTTTGTGTTCCAGTACTTGGTTTTTGCATTTTTGTGGTCACATGTTTTCTTTTTGCAGTTTGCAGTTTGCAGCTACTTGTAGAGGCCTGTTTGGCCATGTTGTTGCATACGCTCTATGCCAGTCAGAAATGTCAATAGATAGTATTAGTAATTTTTATTTCATTTCTGATTGGCTCTTTACTGTGAAAGACTGCGAGAGAGAGAGAGAGGTGGGTGGGTTGGGGGAAGTAACAGTTATAGAAGAGAACACTGCGAGCATGAATTGATTCCAAATTGTTGGGAGTACGATCATGAAAGGATGGTACATGTTTGGTCATAGATCTAGGCCTAATTGAAACTACATGCACTGGCACAAAAGTTGTATGTAATTATACCTCCCGTAAAAAAAACTCTTCACTTTTTCATAGCCCTTTAGAGTTGATAATGTATGTGTTTATACCCTCTAAGACAATTTTCATTATGTGATTTCTGATCTCAGTATGTGATTTACCCCCAGTCTTTTGTGATCTGCATCACTGAATGTATGCTATTGTTCACTGTTGTATGTATTGTAAAAAGAAACACAAATCTCTTTAGTCAGCATATTCTTGTAATTTGGTTCCTTAATTTCTTTTCTTTTGCATACAGGTGTAGCGCTGAGGGACTCAGCTGTCTTGGGTTCTGTGGTGCTGGTGTTCAGACAGCATCGGCTATGTTTTCCATGCAGGTAGACTCTCCAGAAGAAGCAGAAAAAGTTGTTTCACGATTGAGAGAAAAAGCAGCAGGAATGCCACTGCATAAGTCCATTGCTTTCATGTTTGCTTGCGTGGGAAGGGGTGAATATCATTATGGTTCGGCCAACATCGAGTCGGGTGCTTTCCGCAAGTTTTTCCCCAACACACCCTTGTTCGGCTTTTTTGGCAATGGGGAAATAGGATATGAGTTTCCAAGGGAGGGAGATTCGGTTAACTTGCCTCGCATGTTGCATGCCTACACCACAGCATTGGTTTTAATCTGTCTGCCTTGAGGCAATGGCAGTGTTCTTTTGGTGATAAGTGTCAGCATAGGACTGCCTAGTAAGACACACTGTTCCAGAGACATGATTTGTTGATGCTGGATTGGCCTGAATAGTTGATGAGCTGGTGTAAAAGGGTTTGTTGCCAGCACATCACAGATGCATCTCGTGGCAGTGTTTGTTCTCTACATAGAAATGCCACATGCACATGTTAACAACACAGAGATGCCACATGCAGATTTTTGTTCACGGTACAGACTTGGCGCAAGTGTATGTTCAGAAAGCACCCTAGACATGCCATGTGAGTGTTTGTTAGCAAGAGACATGCCACATGTGAGTGAGTGTTCACCAGACAACAGAAGCACATTTCATGTGAGGGTCTGTTCACAAGATGCGTGATGCATGGGAGTCTTGTCACTTCATGTTTTGCGCAGAATCATGCCTCTTGGAAAGAAATTGTATTTTGACCCTGCAGTTGGTGCAGAGGGCATGGTCCTTGTCACTTGTAAAGAGCATTGCTCAGGTATTCAGCAGACGCTGCAATGCTTAAGATTGATGGAATGTTTTGCATCTTGTTCAACTCTTCGTGTAGGTGGTTGCCACCTCTTGTGATGTAAATGTGTGAGCTCAGCTCATTTTGGGTTCCCACCATTGGTGCATGAATGGAGCTGGCATGTGTGTTGAATTATCCATGTGGACCCTTTAGGACACACAGCAACAGATGTGGCGATGTCTGTGTATCTGTGTGTCTGTAACTGAAACTTGCAAAGTGATGAAACACACATATAGCTGTCAGCTTGCCTTTTGTCCATAAGCCTGCATAGTGAACATAAATTGAAACCCGTAAGGTGATATTTTTGTTTCAGTTTATAAATGTATATATAATTAGCACATGCCTTTTCTTTAGCCATTTATTGCAAGTATGAAAACATATCAAATTGAAAAACTATGTTGTAGCTATGTATTGTCATGAACTTATATAACCATGGATTGAAAAGTACTGCTGGAGTAATTTTTATTTCTGTAAATAATTTTCAGCACAAGACAATATGATGTACCGTTAGCACTTGCTGCAATTTTTCAAACAGTTTTTAACAATGCAGAAATGAGTTTGCAGCTGTAAAAGAAAATTGCTTTAGAGATTGTAAGAACTGTTTTAGATACTTTTTTAACACAAAAAATAACAGTCATCAGATGTAGAATTCTCAGATTTGTACTTTAGTTTTAGGATATCCATACTTTTCTACATACAACATATACATATGTACAGTTTCATTGTTTGAAAAAGAAAAGGGGCAGAGGTGTCGGTCAAAGCTGTTTCAAGCACCCAAAGATGGACACCCAGAATGGTTTATAACCGGACATGTGGTAGATAACCTGTGTGTGTACTATAGACAGCAGTGCGATGAAATCTGCTGTGAAAAGCACCAGAATTTACATCACACATAGGCAGAAAACTACTGTATCATGGTTGTGAAGGATGTTGCATTGCGAAACAGTGAAATATGAAGAACCAAACTGCAGACTTGTAAATTGTTATAGATTTTGCCTTTCAAAAATAAAATATATTTGGCACCGCATGCCTGTTAATCATGATAGACTTTGGGTTGTGCTTGTCGCGAAGTGTGGTGTAATGAATCATGAACTGCAGATGACCGATGTTGATATAATTTTATGTGTTACACTAAAGAACAGTGAAATGTTGAATTTTGTTATGTAAAGCTAATTTTAAAAAGTATGAAAGCAGGCTGACTTTTTTTGTGTTAAATGCAATGGTTCTCTAAGAAAGGCCATTCGAATGATGTATTTCAGAGCAATAGTCAACCCCGCTACCTTCTAGCCCAAGTCTACTGGAGACTGTGGACTGGAGACCCATGCCTGTATTTTGTTCCCCTGATTTTTTTTTCTAAGATTATCTTCAATAACCTTAGTATAACACATAAATTATACGGCCAGTTGGGTTTTTTGGGAGCTACTTAATCCAATATCTTTTTCTTGCAATCACAGTGTTTGTTATTTAGCTGCAGGTCCATGAGTTACCCTTGTTCACACTACCGACTAGGAGGAATACATGTTCAGTGCCAGTCATGAACCAAGCAGACAATGCTTATCACCAAATAGTTCCTCCCTGCAAGTAGGTGGGACAGGTGCAGATTCAATGACCTATCTCAAACTGCTGTATTTTACATGCATCATTGATCAGCAGGCAGGATCCCAGTGCCTGGCAACTGCATGTGATTAGCGGGTCAGGAGACGTCACCAGTGAATGTTTTCGGAAATGTCACCCTTATTGTCAGAACATCGTTCGACCTCTAGTTCCCCGCAGCTTTTGATAGTGAAGGTGAATTTCACAAATATACTAGTGTCTATAGAACGTCAGGGACCTGTAAGAAATTTGTGACCTCATTCTGATGATACCATAAGAAATTTGTGACATAACTGATGATCTGTAAAATTTGAGTTTTTTCTCGTAACCTTGAGAAGGGCAACTCTAAGAATCTTAGGGTGAATAGTAGCATTAGGGGACACTGCTAAGCATTTTTTTCCCCTGCTGTAGGATATCCTGAACTTCCAACAAGCTTCAGTCATCGGTGTACTCTGGGAAACGTGAGGCTTAAGTCTGCCAAACTCGCCTCACTTCATGCTTGAGCTTGCGTGCACGGTGTGTTCGCGTATAAGGTTGCCTGACGAAACGCTTCGCCTTTGCCAGCAGAGCTCACACGGGTTCACCTGTTCGGTCCGAAGCTGTCGTAGGGGGAACACTCGAGGCAGATGGGTGCAAGCTTTTCCAGAAGTTGTGGGGCGGGTCGTTGGCCATCTTGACGAAGTCGCTGTCCAGATGCGTGTTGCCGGCGCCACTGCTGCTGCCGTCGCGCCGCGCCGCCAGCCCGTAGGCCGCCAGACGGGCCCGCGAGGCCAAGAGCTGCTCGCGCACGGCAGGAAATAGCTGGCCCCCGATGTTGAGACACTCGCAGTGCGACGGGACCTCGTGCGCCACAAACCCGACCCCCCGGCCCGGAGTCCACACCAGAGACCAGTGGGCCCGCATCATCTGCAGGCAGCGGGCCGCAGAGGTGCCGCCGTTACAAGGGGCGTTTTCGTTGCTGTGGGGGGAACAGAAGCAGTACTGTACAAGGCCAGCCTGTACGTCTAAATATATTATTTGATAGGAACCGCTAGAAACGAAGATTTTCGTCTGAATTTTCATCAAGCAATTTTCCTCGCTTTCCTCAACTTCTCGCTGAGAATGCGGCGAGTTTCTGTGATAAAATTAACCGACAAGTTTCGTTGAAACTGTTTGGATTATGAAGTTCTCTCGCGAATTGACCAATCGTGTTTTTAGTCAAAACCAATCTGACAATACGTCTATACATAATTACGCTTGTTTATTGCCAGTACTATCTGGATACGAAGACCGGGTTATGCTACTGCTAGTATCAGCTGTATTGAAAGTAGGTATTCATAGTGCGTATTTACGTGTATACGTATACGTGTGTGTGTGTGTGTGTGTGTTTAAAAAATAGTTCTATAATTAGTCATTATACATAGACACAGTATGTGTGTGTGTTAAAATAGTTCTATAATTAGTCATTATACATAGACACAGTATGTGTGTGTGTGTGTGTTAAAATAGTTCTATAATTAATCATTATACATAGACACAGTGTGTGTGTGTGTGTGTTAAAATAGTTCTATAATTAGTCGTTATACATAGACACATAGAACAGCTGTAGCCGACTTACACGCATCTGCCGGCAGGGATGAACTGATAAGCGTTGTTGAAGTTGACGACAGTGTGGTTCTGCCCTGCGAAGTCCACCACCCACTCCACTACCTCGTACCCGACCTCACTGGAACAACACCAGCAACCTGTGCAGCTTTTGAAGTTTTATTTCTTAACACACACACACACACACTCTCTCTCTCTCTCTCTCTCTCTCTCTCTCTCTCTCTCTCACACACACACACACAAACACACACACCCGTCCCACCCCGTCTCAACATTTGACCAGAACAGGTAGCATTTGATTAGGAAAAATGAAACGCGTCACAGATTATCACACCCTTGGCATGTCTGTGTGACAACGTCTGATGTATGCACGCACGCAGAGACGCGAATATGCACGGTCAGACTCCGCCACAAACAACATCCCGATGTGCTGGCGGAATTTAAACAAACAAACAGACAAAAAAAGGGCAAGTACACGTTCGGAACATGTAATATGAGCCTTGTGTGGGAGCAAACACGACTGTGCAGTTTTTAATTGCGTCACGGTTCGTTTTCAATCTTTGTCTCTGGCTAAAGAGAGGCTGGTTATAAACGGTGTGCGGAAACGTGGGTAGCAGCAAGCACAGACAGGCTGCAGAGCTCATTAGCTGCTGACTTGATGTACCATTATTACCAGTAACTTCTCCAGTAATCCTATGTACCCAGCACAGTTTTCGTCGCTGACCCCCCCCCCCCCAAAAAAAAAAAATCCCAGGTGGATGCTGCACTATGATAACCGGAACTAACAGCGCCCCCTCGGACCCAAAGTTCGCTGTGAACAGACAGAGTATTGCACATTAGCATCTTACGTGAGGCAGCTGCCACAGCGACTGTCTGAGGGTGCTGACGGTTCGAGTCTGGAGACGGTGGCCGCCTGGATGTCCGCGTGTTTTCTCTGCGCCACCAGGCGGCGCGACGGTATGTAGATTCTGTCCCCTGAGGCCGACGTCTGCAAACCAGGAAAGTTAAATTCAAATGCGTCTGAGAGCACGCAAGGTTGACTACAATCTCTCTGTGACGTTCTTGAATAAGTGGCACCTGTAAGGAGCTGATGTAGCCCTGCACGTCGAAGGGAGCTAGGTAATCAACAATGTAGGGGATAGGAGGAGGAGGAGCATGGGTAATCAGAATGAAGCATGCCAGGATTACCAAATTGTAGAGCAAGGACTGAGTGAAACTGCAGGTGAGTCCATATTCTTTGTGCTTCCATGTGTACCTATGTCTCTCTTTCGTTGGCATACACGGTCTGTGTGCACGCGTGCGTGCGCGAGTCTTATATGCGCGCGTCTGATTAAAACTATCCACTACGTGCAAGAGCAGGCCGAAAATTGCATAAACAGTATCTTTGACATCTGATGTTAAGAACTACCCTTAAAGGCTTTTCTTAACCAGACGAATTTGCTTCCTAGTTCGACTGTGTGTACATGACTAGGTTTGTCAAACATAATTATGATCAGTTAAGAAAGGATGTGAGACATTTCTTGGCATTGTGTTTTTGTTATAATGTGGACATACTACCGCTCGAACTGTTCCTGCGCATGTGGTCGGTTGTGGGAGCGGTTCTGTGTACATCACACTCAAGAAAACATTCGAAAAACTTGTAACCTCTATGATCAGTTCAGGCACCGAGTTAAGAAAGATTGTCACCGGGCTTTAAAAAAAATGTGCGTTTACGCAAATGGAAACGTATATAACGAATAAATCCTGAGAGCGCGCGCACACACACACACACCTGTTGTCCAGATCCAGGCACTAGCCGCAGTAGTTCGTCTTCTGGCAGGAAGACTCCAGGAAACATCCTCCTGACCTCGCCGGGGTTGTTCAGGCTGCACGAGTGGTTGTCCAGGACGGCCAGGTTCAGGCCCTTGAAAAGCGTGTGCCCCAGGCTGCTCAGGCGGTCACGCAAGTCATCCCGGCTGATGCTGGTGCCCCCCCTGCTGGCGCCCCCCGGGCTGAGGAGGCGGCCCCGGGGCCGGATGGACCACGAGTCCGTGGGTGGATGGAGGGAGTACAAAAGAGGCAGGTGCAGGAACACGTAGGTCGCACTGACCGCGACGTTAATACTGCAGGACATGTCCTGCAACACATCGAGTCACGCGTGTGTAGGTAGATAGGTAATTTGGTTGGTTGGTTGGTTGGTTGGTTGGTTAACGTCATGGTAGGAAGGAAAAGAAATGACTAGAGAGAGCACCCGGAGAAAATTTTCAGCTGCCATCCCTTGAAACAATCAGTAGGTGCCACGTGTACAGACAGTACTTCTGGAGGACAAGCAATCGCTGTCCAATATATGCTATGGGCCACTTAGCTCCTAGTCTGGAAACACTTCTAAAAGGATGGTTTCTGTCCCTGACATTTCTACACCCTCTGCACTCTAAACACCGTCAACACTAATTATATGTAAAAGGTGTTAAAGTGCAAAATATGTGCGGCGTGCGTGAATAGTATGTAATGTGTGTGCTACATGTGTTCTAAATGTTCTTATCATGCCCCTGGTTGACTCAACACTTGGTGCTGGCACACGTCTGGCACATTATCAGAACACCATTTATACATTTTCCGGCCATTTGGACACTTTCGAAAACACAGACCAGAACACTTTTTACGCTAAAGCGTTCCAGATCAATGTAAAATGCGTTGTTTCGGTGTTCTAATTTAGTCTTCTTGTTTAGAGCGTGATTCTATCGGCAGGACATATGCAACCATGAGGACCACTGTTAGTTTTAATCATAGAGATATGTTTATTTATGTCTAAGCTTTATTGAAAAAAAATCGTTACTGGAGGAATGCACTGGCACGGGAAGACAACTCTTGCGACTCCTGGTACACCCGTCCACTAAGACTCTGAGTGCACTTTCGGGAATGTTCACAGTGACTGCTTCGTTTTTAATATTCTGGACAATGCACTCAAAGAAGTTTTCATATTGGTGGTAATTCTCACTTGTCCGTGAAAGAGTCCTCCATCAGCCTCTTAATGCCTTGCCATATAAATATGTATGTTAAAAATGGAACGCATCTAAAGGGTGAAAAGGTGAAACAGAAATTAGATTGCGACATCAAGCCATGATAACCAACCGCTGTTCCCCATGAAAGTGCTATTTTATCATGTCGGATGCTTACAGTTTGTTCTCTGTCGGAAGGAGAACATGTACAGGCACTGGTTCGTGTTGCTAGATCCCCCTCCCCCTCCCCTCCAAAAAACTTTCATCACCCTCCTCTCCTTTCTCACCGTCCGTCATGAGGTGGCCCTCGCTGCACGCGCACTTGACGTTAAACACTACACAACCAGCCAGCTTCTCTTCTGTCACGCGCGTGCACATGCGTGGACACAATCCCTTATGTTCAGAATTAATTTTTTTTAAAAAAGTATTCAATAAACAAATAAAAACTTCAAACAGTCGGTCAATAGTACGTAAATATTGTAGGGCATGTTGAAACAAATGTGAGAACAAGACTTTTTATCGTTGCATCAGGGTTTTCAAAAAATACCAGCCGGAATTTTAAAGAAAAAGAAAAGATGCTGAAAGCTACCTTTCCGGATGACAGGAAGTGATGATGAGCAAGTCCTTTCTCGATAAAGTGAACGTGTTAAGTACGCACTTTTGTGGGTCCGAGGACTACAGTGGGGTCTGACCATTCGAGTCACCTCCTAGCCCAGGCAAGGTGCAGGATCGAGCAGAAACCGCACTGCTGACAAAGTTGTTAGTGGCACGCAGGTAACGTGATTAACGATTGCGTAATTAAATGCTGGGCTGCAGGGAGGAAGCGGGAAGGGGAGCGGGCTGGTGGACGGAAGAGGGGAATGGGAGGGGACTGAGGTGACAGAGAGATGCAACGCCGCAAATGCTCGGCTTTTGGATGAAGGGTCCAGAGGGAGGTATTAAAGGCAGATGTATATCTGACATCGTTTTGTTTAACAGAAAGATAAAAGGATTCTTAAAATAAATATTTACGTAAACAAAGATGATGATGATGATGATGATGATGATGATGATGTGTGATTCTAAAAATAATACATACGTAACTATAGGTGATGAAAAACAAAATTTTCGTAAACATGCGTGATGATATATGATTCTAAATATAAACTGAAACAGTTATGTGCTTAATGGTTGTTTTTCTGCGGACCTGAAAATGTTCTCCTTTTATTATCCCTGCAAATCTAATATCTTACACGACTTTTTTTGATATGACAAATGGGATGCTAGTTCGAGGATCTGGCCATACAACAAGGGCCATAAGCTGGGGGAAAAATGCACTTTATGAAGAAATGGTTCAACAGGTGGTCAAGGCTGGACTACATAAAGATTTGTATATACCAAGCTGATCATAAGAACTGTCGTAAGACCCATTCCGTCTGTGTATTTTACGGCCAGCTTTACGTATGGAGAGAAGACATGAACGCCTATGCAACCCATCTCCGGGCTGCATGGGCGCTTGCACATCTTGCCCATACTTTTCAGGAAGGATGTTAAGAAAAAACTGGATACATCTTAATGGGTAGCTTATCCCTTGCGTGAAAGATTAGAGCAGAGACGAGCCCATGTCACAATATCAAAAAATCAGACAACAAATTGCCTGGCATATAGCACCTGGCGACAAACAAAAAACTGTTTTGTTCAGCTTTATTTCTTTTGCAGAAAATATATTCATTTTATCCTTTGGCAGCGCATGTAAATTATTTGCACAAGGCAATTTAACAGTATTTTACGAACAATAAATTTGAAACTGATTCAATGTTAGCCATGCAATGTTCATTACTTCTCGCATGAACGTTAAAATCTTTTGGGTGTAGCTGTAAACAACACACGTCAGGTCATTTATGTGAAATGAAAAGGCGGTGTGGCGACGTTTGTGATAAACGCTGCATTTCTTTTCAGGGACTGGAACAACACCAAAGCACATACAGTCCTTGTCGTGGTGTTCTGCATTATGTTGCTGATGCCACTCAAAGGCCTTGATTTCGAAGATAAGACTATGCGAAAATGTATTTTCACGCAAGAAAAGTTGTGCGAGAATGGGCATTGACGTGTGATATGTGACAGGCACGTTCATTCTTCCCTTGTCTTTCGAACCAGCATGACGACTCCAAACAGAGAACTCGCGACACAAAATGACTCCAAACAAAGCACTCGCGACACAAATTTCCGGTAGATGACGCCTCATGGCGCAATGGAAAGGCTACGCAGTCGTGTTTGTTCATAGAAAAGCTAAAATGATATGCTCCGAAGTATATTTATCTTTTTCCTCCTTTTAAATTCTACCCGCATATGGGATCTATTTTATGTCGCGGAGGGATATGGTCTGGTATAATGTAGGACTGTGCGCAAACGCACATAATGCGCTGTCGTAGTTAGGGCATCATTTTCAAACAACAAAAAGAAACTGCTGAATACTAAAGGTAGACAGTTCATGACTGCTCGTTTCACTACGAAGTCGGTGTTCTCAAGAAAAAGGTCCTTAAAAAGTGATAGAAAATGTATGCACAAAACTAAGGTAACAAATGTTTTATGAGCATGCCTTGTCAGACCCCGCCTATCCATTAACACTGTCCGCGGTCACCTGGTAAGTAATAAACTATATCAGCTCAAAATTAAAAGCCACGGGAGGGTGCGTGCAAGCATGCACTGTCTCCGGCTTCAGAAATTTACGATGTGTCTCCGCGTATCGGCCCACACTATACTGAGCAAGATGTTTTCACTTCAAACGTGCCCTGAAGGACAACGTGAAGTCTAAAAAAGGTGGCAATGTGATATACATGCGTATGTGTGTGCATGCATGTGTGTGTGAGAGAGAAGGTGGGGGTGGAAGTGCATGTGTGTGTGTGTGTGCGCGCGTTCGGAAGGGAGGAGGGGTAAAAAATGATAAGTTGGAGGCTTTGTTTGGCAAGAAGCCAGACAGATTGAATGGGTAGGTGGATGGGGGAATGAGTGGGGCAGTGACTGAGGAACAACGTTGAAGCTGAGAATACAGTAACTGTATTCTGTAAACTCCGACATAACGAACTGGAAATGAAGATGTTTAAACCAAATGCTGAGACTTAGGTTCGGCCAGTCTGAAAACCAGACGGAAAGAGGGATGGGAAGAGAAGAAAACAGGAAGAGCAGGATGCGTGAGGTGGGGGGGGGGGGCGGCTGGGGCGAGGAAGAGAAATGCTGCGATTGACACAGGGAGGTAGGCAATCAAATGAGGAAGCGAAAAGAGGGCGAGAGAGTCGGAGGGTGGGGGGGGGGCGAGAGAAAGAACAACATGAGAATGAAATATACCCAGAAGAAGACGGGGAGGAATTAGAGAGGGAAGGAGGTGAAATAATGAAACCGATGTTTGTACGGGAGGGGAGGAGAAAAATAAATTTTACGTAGAGCGTCCCATGACGCAAAAAAAATAAATAAATAAAAGTGCGGATTGACGTCATAAATGGAAATTGTTCTTTAAACTCTCTTTTCTTATCTGGAGGAAATACTCGTTAACATGAAAAAATGGTGATTTGATTACCGTCCTCTCACCCTCCCCCCCCCCCCCC
>SMGT01007821.1:79350-95346 GCA_004794575.1 Lanistes nyassanus
CCCCCCCCCCCCCCCCCCCCCGCCAAAAAAAAAAGACTAGGGTGCGTTAAACTGCTGAGAGGAATTTACGCTCGAACTTACCCATGTCTATGAACAGCTTGCATTGGAAACGCCTGGCAGTGTCATGTCGCAGACGTAATGCATCACCTCTCTCCCAAACTTGTCTTCAATTTTTGTCATGGTGGTGGGAGGTGGTGGTGTGGGAGGGAGGGGTTAGTCAGTTGTCACCCTTGGGGGGGGGGAGGGGCTATAGAACCACTTATATCGTCCGCTGCCTGCCATGAACATGATTTTCTCACGACCCTGCTTGTTGTCTGGGTGTGAGTGTGTGTCGAGTTCGGGCTGTTTTGTGCGCTGCATGTTACTAACCGCAGGTTCTCTGTCTCTGTGTCTGTGTGAGCGTGGAGGTGCGTATGTGCGTGTTGCAGAAAAAGCTGCAGCAAGTATTCCTCCCTCTCTGCACACTACATCCCCAAAAAAACTGACGTAATATATACGGCTTTTTAAGCGTCGTGGAAAACTTTCTTTTTTCGTTCAGTCACGCTCCGTCATTAGCCGCACGGTTTGCGTGTCAACGACCGACCGTTTTTTTTTTTGGGGGGGGGGGCGGCTTGGTCACCTGTCCTTTCTAGAGGTTTGATGCTTTGAAAGTTCACGCGAGGTTAAAATCAACATAGATGACCGAGTGCTTTGTTTTGGATGCCAGTTTCATAGGTGGAGGGGTGAGCGATATAAATTTCCCGTACCCCCTTGCAGTCATGATGTCAAACAGAGCCACGACCTTACATCACCGGTGACGTCAACTGACTGAGAGACAATCGTAAAGGACGGAATGAAAGGACCGGTAAGAGTGAATGAATGACCGGAAGAATAACAAATGATCATGAATAACATGGGTAACGAAACGGGAAAATATACAAAAAAGGAAAGAAAACAGAAATGTGAAAAAGAAACAAACCAAAGAAAGAAGCAAGAAATGAGTATTGAATGGGATGTAGTGTAGGACAACGCAGCTCTGTCTTCATATTGCACCACCCACTCCCATGTGCTGGCATTTTCAAATGCATACCTATGCAAGGAATTAAAGTATTCCTTCTAAGCAGGTGATTACCACGTTAATGTAACAGACACGAGGTGACAACAAAGGAACAAGGAACTAGGCCAAGCTAAAATTGACCAAAGCGAAGTCAAAGTTTCGGAGCATTACTGCTTTATTAAGACAATACAAACAAATAAAAACTAGATGTTTAACTGAATAGGAAAACAAGTGGAAAGCACACGGAGAGCTTGCTATACCAGAAACGCTTTACTTCCGACGAGTTGATTATGTGTTTGTTAACTGTTATTCCAATAATAATCCCAAAAAGGTACTGGCAGCGCTAGACACACCCGTATGCTGACCAAGGGAGCCTACCGTACCCAAACACGTAGCAAAGAGAGAGTCAAAAGTAAGGAACATGGCAGATCTTACGGGTGTGTCTAGCGCTGCCAGTACCTTGTTGGGATTATCGTTTGATGATTTATAGCGCTCTGTCCTCATATGTTCTTTATTTGTTATTCCAATATACATTACGGATGAAGGAACCCCAATGAGAATGAAAGTTAAACCACTAATTTCTCTTGCGAAGAAGCCATCGCATTTTTGCTTCGCTCGCATACACACTATCTCACATCCATTCTTAAATTTTCAATACACCTGGCTAAGATGGGGGTTAAGGTGTTATATGAATAGGAAATAGATACACCTAGCCCTTCATGTACTAGGTCACAAGATTTAAGACAATATGCCTCAGTTTCACTTTTTTCAGGGTAATACTTTTTGGAAGTGTTTGTTGCTGTAAATGGCAACCCCTTTTTTCGGGAGGCGGGTGGAGGGAGGGGCTGGAAGATTGATTTGTTTCCAGTAGTGACTTATTTTTTTCTTGCCTGCCAATTCATCTGGTATAATTTTCAGCAGCCATGACTAAGGAGAAAATGAAGTAAGAAAGAAAGAAGGATGAAGGAAAGAAAGAACGAACAGGGAACAGAGGAAGGAAAGTCCAAGGAATTGGAAAGATTAGGTATGCTAATGCCCTTTGACTGCTGCTCTATATAATTGACTGAACGATTGTTTACAAACAAAAGGGGTGACAGGCGTCGCGTTCACCAGATAATGGACATCGAGTTACGTCCCTTCTCACTTTTTTTTGGATTAATTAATGTCTGCAAAGTTTTGTTGTCGGAGTTAACTCTCAACTTACATATGTTCTGCGGCTCTTTGCGTTGGGGAGGGGTGTGGGGGGAGGTTACCGAGGTCAACAGTGTAGATGAAATCACAGCTGCACATCTGTGGGCCGCTCTGTTTGCGCAATGACGGTACTTGTGGGTGTGTTGTGAGAGAAGGGCCCCGGCAGTGCTGTGGACGAGCAGTCGACTTTCCTTTCCACACACAGACTCTGCACGCAGACTAGACAGTGTGAATGATATTGCGACACTCTTTTATGAACCGAAAAGGCAACAAGAACCATCAGAAATCAGACTGTTAATTGGTCCCAAGTCAAAGAATGAAACTGCCAGCTCTAACGGATGGGTAAAGAAAAGCAGTCGGCAAAATCAAGTACTTAAGCTCTGCTGCAATGAAAAGTTTCGGGGTTTGCGCAAGACGGACGTGTATTTATTCTCTACTCGAAGGCGCTTTTCAGGTAACCATAAGTTCTTCGCAGAGTTGCAGGGTCCTTATGCCAGAACCACTCACACTGATGAACGTGAGCAGATCGTCGTTACTAACAGACCACGTGCACTTGCACGTGCCACACTTCCCGTGTGGCAGTGTCAACACTAAATGTGCAGGAACACGCCTGTAGTATTTATATGTTTACTACTGCAGTTTTGCTGTGTCAGCACTGACAGAAAAGATATGGCCGCCCTTTCCGCACTTGGAGTATTAAATTGTTGGTGCAGTACCCCCAGTGTCTCGCCAGTCACTGGAAACACGCCAGAGGCTGCCTCAACATCTGTAAGATTAGCATGTTAGCAAGAAAGTCTCCGTCATCAAGGGCGTGTGCTTTTGGTCTCCTTACAAGTCGGCAGACACATGTCATCAGCGTTATTTATTTTCTTGAAATTCCAGTAACTTCCTGTCTTGAGCGCTTGCTCATTCGCTCGCTTCTTGCTTGTTTCTTTCTTTAGTCATAGCTTCTGAAAATCATACCAGACGAATAGGCAGGGGAGAAAGGAATAAATGACTAATGGAAACAACTTTCCAGCCCCCAGTCCCATCCCCAAGAAAGCCCCAGTGATCATATAAAAACCTACTGAAACAATCGCTGCACAGGTCTATATGAGCTCTTGTCCACCCTCTACCCCCATCTCCCCCCCCCCATCCCAGTAGATGGGAATTTCTTCGGCGCATACCGCAGCGATATTTTCCCCCTTGAGGTTGCCATGGTAGTTGGGGTCGGGATGTTTGACATTTCTGTGCCAAGGACATGCCCTACCAAGGACACTCCAGCTCATCTCAGCATCTGGATTTATCTTTCGCTTCCTCCTCTTTTTCTTCGTTTCCTCCTCCTCCTCCTCCTCCTCCTCCTCCTCCTCCTCCTCCTCCTCCTCCTAGTGCAGTCTGGAGGGCTTCCATTATTCAATGACATAAATACTGGGACTGTAGTGAACTTTCTTTGACGCTACAACTGAGGGATCGCGCTGCGATATCTACAGCAACACTGTTCCACCCACCGCATCTCAAAAGGTAAAAGAAAAAGGGTTTGACATGCAGGTACCGCGTAGGCTGTGTGTTCCGATGTGCACCACCTTAAGGACCTTCCTTAAAGGGGCGAACGTGTGCCCCAGTTCGCGAACCTTGGCCGTGTCTGCGCCTCAGGTTAAGGAAGGCCGAATCTTTCAGGTTCTATTACGGAGAAAACAAAACCCCTCAGCTTGTCGCCCTCGTGGCAACCACAACGTCTGCCGCCCACAGACAGAGAGACAAGCGGCCCCGTGCACGGCTTTGTCCTCTTTTGTCAAGAAATGGCCTCATCCCTTTCTAGGGCGGGTCAGGCTGCTGCATACAGTGGCCCCTGTTAAGGGCTACGCATACTGGGGAAACCTAAGGAGCAGTCCGAGAGCACGTTTCTATATCGATTGGTCTGTCTATGCTGCAAAAGATAAAACATTCATAAGCCAATAATCTAGTTCCATTCATGAGATTAATTACCCCAAACATTTACAAGCAAAATAAATAAATAAATAAATAAAATCCCACCAATAATAGTCCTGAATAAAACCAAAACACAAGTAAAAACAAAACTGTGAGTAACTGTATAGTCTCGGTGTGTACATGATTTTGCAGAATGTTCCCCGCTCTTTATATGCGACAGAATTTATTCCTTTTAATGACAGCCCTGTTTAGCAAAAGGCAATGTTTAATTACAGACAGTACCAGAAGGCTTCCCCTGGGAACTAGTTGGCGCCAACAACGTTCTCTGGTAGTCAGGATTTGAACTGTCGCAAGCCAGTCCTGCAGCGAATTTTGTCCTCCGTCGATTATTGTTTGTAATTAAGCAGATTGGTGAAAACCAAAACCCAGACACCCCCACCCCCTTTGCTACATGTAGGTAAGGACAAAAAGCTTCTCTAACATAATAGTTAATTGCAAGAGACACTAAACTCACTTTCAAATTTAAGCCCAGTTAAAACTTCTTTCTTGGAGCAATTTCACAGTCACTGCAGGAGCTTAATTAGCGCTTGAGAAAGAAGAATTAGTCTTTGTGAAGCACACAATCTCAGGAAAAACAGCGACTGTACCTTGTACAACCTACACAATACTCCATCAAAGTCTACGAAAGCCCCCCCAAAACCAGCACTCTTGAGTAGATGGCAAGTATATGCCGAGCACACACACACACACAGTTGTCGGTACACGGGCCATCAGCGTCCTCTGGGGACAGGTGGAGAGGTTGCACTGTATACCAGCAGGCAGGTGGGCTGTATGCAGAGCGCGGTACAGGGGTGCAGTGTCCGCGTTACAAATACTTTAACGCGAAATTAGGACGCTACATATCATCGCTGAGTAAACAGACAAGGTGCAGGGAGGCCACGTAATGTCTCTCTGTCTTCTTCCTCTTTCACGGCTTTTCCTCTTCTCTCCTTCTCTCTCTGCATGCGTGCTTTTGTGCGAGCGTGCATTTGCGCGTGCGTGCGTTTGTGCGTGTGTACTCACGCAGAGCGCGTACTCACACCCACGAACAAACACACACCTTTGCACAGACTCATCTACGAATGGTCACACAATCAAACACAGACGTGCACAATGTCAGAAATACACAATAACGAAAAATGGTAAACATGTATACAAGATGCTAGCTAAGTTTATTTACTATATTAACCACTGATTTATGGGTCAGAGAGGAAAAGGTATAAGAATAAGTGAAAGAATGGGAGCCATGAGACCAACTAACCAGACAGGCAATCACGAGACGAGCCTGCAAACAGAAAACTAATTAAGAGAATACCTCGGCCATATTCCGTGCAACAATAAGAAACCATACTTTCGTTCGACTTTGTTCGGATAACGAAGCCATTTTGGATCTGTACGTTTTAGAAGTGTGCATTTCGGATGCGCAGGTTTTGGGTGTTTTCGGTTTTTTTAACGAAGACGCCACGCTAGTAACCTGATGGAATACGGGAACAAAGGAACAAAGGCGCAAGACGCCAGCTAAACACAGAGTTTGCGAACACAAGACATTATGTAGAAACACAAAGCTACCGATGTGATATCTTTGCAATACTCAAAAACGCAGAAAGAAATGACATAAGCAACAGAAATTATATTGCCACGCATGTCAAATATCTATAACGACACACGCTGATGGCTTACTCGTAGCCCAGCTTACCTTGGTCGCTGGCCTCGCCTGGTCACAGAATTCAGAGAATCAACACAAAAATGAAAGCTTCTGCCGACAATGTTTTGCCTGCGCAAGTTGGCTGTTGTGGTGTGTCACCAAACAACAGTGGTGCTTTCCAGATTGAGTCCTCTTCCCTGAACTTTCTTCGTCTCCCTCGCATCAGCCACAAATGCTCACTGTAACGTGCAATCAAGTTCCAGATAACCCGACCACCGCAAACAATATTATCGAATAAAGAAGTGCTTCTGAAGTGTGAATTCTCTTCAAACGATGCATTGAAACTGAAAAAGAATGAAGGCCCCTCTGCAAATTACTGACGTAGCTTCTCTGTCTCTCTTCCCTGCTCCATTCTATCGTCAGCTGTCTGGATGACCTTTTAGCCTGGCCGCCCTCTGTCCTGAGGGTCAGGGTACTCAGGCGTTGTCCAATCGTCAGCGCGTCTCATGCGCGTTGTTAGCTGCCATGCCTGGCATTGACCACTGAATGACTTTCTTACAAATATGGTATGACATGTCAGCACAAGCACAACCAAATAATTATAAATAATAATAAAAAAGAAATTTTTAAAAAAGACAAGGTTTAGCAGATTGAATCAACCTGTATTAACACTATTATTATAACCAACCAACCGACAGACAGACCCAAAACACACGCATGCGCGCTCACACACGCTTATATGTCCGCATCTAGGAAATAAGTCAAGTTCGCACAATTCCTCGATGTTTCTATCGAAGGAGGAGTTAAGAGGGTTTAGAGTGATTTTTTAAAAAATCGGCAAAAGGAAAATTATTGTTTTCATTTTCGGAATAGCACTTAATCTGATTAGAATGCCTGCAGCCAAGCTGCACTTTTCAGATTCCGGAAAGTGTCTTCCCACAAGGTTTCGCTTATGCGGGTTTCCACCTTTTGACCAAATTGGATGAAAGCAGTCGTTAATTAAGAACTAATCGAACCGCGTGCGTTGAATAATTATAGTTTCATTTCGATGAAGAATTTCGCTTCACAAAATCTCTCCTCTCTGGATCCTCCGGATGGACTATTTTGCTATTCCTGCTTTCATCCGACCATAAGGTCTCTGGTCAGACTTAGTCGAGCAGCGCAAACTTCGCATTACGGATCCCCAAGGGAATGAATGCATTTTCTGGATGTCGGTTATTTCCCTTATCCCGTCCAACCGTTTGCTGCAGAAACTATAGTGCTGTAACTATTACTATGTGACATGTTTGGGTCGTGTATATATGTATGGGTGTATATATACATGCAACAACACAAACCACATTTTATTTATTGTTCTGTCATTTTCTTCAGCCAGATGACCTAGTTTTTGCCGAAGCACATTATTGGAAGTTTTAAAAAGTGGGATGGGTAGGGTAGGGTAGGGTAGGTAGGTAAAGGCTGCCCTGCTTTTTGACTTTGGTAGTGCACATAATAACAGTCACGTTGTGCTGCACGTCCCTAAGACACAGGGTTCTGGTTTGTTTTAAGGGTTGGTCACACGTGGAAATGGTCATTGTCTGCCCAAAGCAAGAGCCATGTTTGCGTAAACATTTCCATGTGCTGTCCTCAGACTCTGAGATAAGCCGGCAAAGGTGTACCCATACCCCCCTCCCCATAGCGTTGCCTCGCAGCATCATTTTACTTGTTCAACCATACCATCCCTTCAGTCAATCGCACATGATTAATATTAGATTCTCTGGTACCACTGTTAGTGTGCTGCAAAAAAAAAACAACAACCTGAAACAATGAAGAGACTGGGTGCGAGAGTATATGTCCAATTAAAAATCAGTTCCCTGACGAGTCTCTGAGAGAACTGACAGCCACACTCAATGGTGGAGCGGAAAGGATCGCCACCGTGCCGGAGATTTCTGATTGGTTGTGCATTTCGTAACGCTAGGCGACGCGGGCGACAAAATAGATTTGGGATGGAGTCTCGGCAACTTTCACGAAACCAATGGGAGCATGAAAAAGTGCAGAATAACTGGAGCCAATCAAAATACAGTATCACGTAAAATATGCTAATCTCGTAGGGTCACCACTGAAAACCTTGCAGTTTCCTGGAAGATCTTTACTACCTATACCCCACCCCACCCCTATCCCCTACTCCTAGCCCCCACCCCTTCCCCTTCCCCTAAATCCCCCTCCTCCCGGAACATCCCCCTCTCCCTCCCTTCCCCCCCCCCCGCCCCTGGAAAGACCTTCGAAATATAGCTCGCCATTTGATTGGCTCCGCATTTTACACATCCTATATAGAGCTCGTCATTTGATTGGCTCCAGTAGTTCTGCGCTTTTACATGGTGTTGGGACATGCAACAGAAATGTTTTCTGAACAGTTTCTCATGCCGGAAATGCTCGAAAAGCGTCATTCTTGCTGCGCAGGGTTTCACGGACGTGGTAACTCGGGGCGAAACGCGTAACTAGTGAGCGATGCATTGCCCTTGGTAGTTTGGAATGCAGTCTCCGACATCACGTGATCACTTTCATTTTTTTAAAAATTTACATCTGTACATCTGTAGCATTGGACTGTGTAACTTTCGCTTCGCGACATGTGACACTAACGACTGCTTGAAGGGTCGACAAACCTATCCATATCCGACATAATTTCTTATAATAAAAAGAAGGAACATGATAATACATACTTAGATGAGCATCTGCACGAGATGTGCGCACGCTTCCTCTTTGGGTAAGCAGATGTGATTTTAAAATCCAAGTTGGTGATCCAAAAACTGGAAAAGGTTTGCCGAAGTTGTTTCAAAGGTAAGGTTGATATGACTGTTCCATGTTTACTTAAGAGTTCTTACCTATAACTTGTCAGCTGCAGAGTGCATACAGAAAGCGATTTTGCAGTGGATTAGCCCTTTGAATAGAGCATGGTGGGTTTCAATTCTGCAAGCTTAGTATTTTATTTCGAATTATTAAAAAATCTCCCTTGCTGCTCTACGTCGGCTGTCATCAGGCCAGAAAGGAATTAGGTTGTGGTTCATTATGATTCAGAAAAAACTTTCTTTTATCTCTATTGTGTAGAGAATTAGAAACACTTTTTGTTAAAGTGTGTTATTTGTCAAGACAGGACGAAAAGATTGGCGGGTATATCACACGTTTAAAAGCTGTCACATATTTTACCTCACTTTGTTTGGACAAAATTAAACAAGCTTTTAAAAAACCAACCTTTTTTGTTCAGTATAGGCCATGGTTTTGTCCGACAAATTCGCAAATAACTGGACGCATTTTGACCAGGACACCTACAGACCACTTCCCGTGCGAGTTTCTTTTAGTTCAATAGCGAATGAGCCAAGCAACGGGACACCTACGATTGTTGGAATTTCGATGCAATCGGATATTTCGCACAGACCATAGTATGATGCGCTTAGCCATTCCCTCTGTCCGCCAGTATATCACGCCTTCTTCACCATCACGCCTTTCCTCGTCGTGCGAAATAGCAGAAAAAGCAGTTAATTCCACTAAACTAAAGAATGAAAATAAAAAAGCACACACGCATGCACGCACGCACAAACGAAGGCATGAGTAAAGCAGCCAGCGAAATGTTTCGGCAAAAAGCAGCTTGTTTACGCCAAAACAACTTCCTGGACGAAAATGCAGGGCGTGTGTACCTGTTTCGTTTTTCATTTTTGCTGTGATATGTGTTGCCCGGGACCTTCAGTAGACAGGGATTGGGTAATTCCAAAATGATCACTTGCACGAAGGGCTATTGATTTGGGGCATTCGACAGCCCACTGAAATGTACATTGACCAAGTTGTTTTATCTTTATATATGATTACAGCACTTACCCCTCCCCCCCGGCCAAAAAAATACATACATCGAAGGGCTAGATCAGAACTTTTAAAGGCCCATTGACTAGTTCCCCAGGAACGCCCAGACCACCGTATTTCCCCATCCCTGGAGACCAAAATGGACATGTTAGGGCACCGTACGTATTCCACCTAGATGGGAAATTGTTTTAACCTATAGGCAGTGGTGAAAATGATCACGTGACCGATGTGACCTAGTTGAAAGAAATTGACTTCCATCGACGCATATCCCCGACAGGATGCGGCTGGATAAAAATTACACCAGTGTGAAAATACACCTCGACTGAAATTCCAGTTAGGTGATCTTTGATCACGTGACCGTCTTTGTGGGCTGTAAATGGGTATTATTAGACTCTGTGTGTGTGTGTGTGCGCGTGCATGTGTGTGTGTGTGTGAGTGCATGTGTGAGGTCCTCAATCAAGTAACCACACAGGGATACTTTGTACCATACCTTTAAGATATCACGACTCATAATTAATCCATATCGGTGTCTGCTGGAGATTTCTCGCCAGGAGCCATCATTCAAAGTCGCTTGATTTATACACGGCAAATTGTTACTGGGCGGACACTAACATAATTGTTACACCAACTACTGTCCAGAAATCTGGGGTAGCGGAGATATATGCGTAGTGCTTGAACCATTACTTAGTGTCTTTCTTATTAAGGTCTCGGGGTGAGCCGTCTAACACAAGTGAATGTCCCTGCTACTGTTCTTACACAATAGAAACCAGAAAAGGTGCGTGGTGGCTAATCAATTTTTGCTTTGAAGTGATTGGCTCCTATCTGGCAGCACGTGCACCTGGTTTGTAGGCCTACCATTTGTAGTTTTATTGTGGTCAGTCCTCTGCCTCAGACGAAGCCATAGCTGCAAGGCCAGGCGAAGCAAGGTACGTATCGAAAAAGGGTGTCATTAAATCGCTTTTCAACAAACGAAGGAGAATGCTGTACAGACAACAAAGTGAAAATTATTATGACGCATTGCTTTCAGATGACAAAATATGGCCGCTTGTGTAGACAACATTTTGTTGATACAAGAGGACATTAAATGACTGTTTACTACTTTGCCTTCGTTGCATATTTCCATCATACGGTACAAAACAACTGCTCTCTTCTGTACAGAATTTTAAAAAATTAGCAAACAAAGTTTGTTGAACAATCAGTCTACAAATTTCATTGTGTCAGATGTAGTAGTAACAACTAAGATTAATTTTTTATATATCGCGCTGTTCATGATGAAAAAGTAACATAAGAATACTGCTTTTAATTATTAAATATTTTAGTAATGAAAAGCAATTAAACTTAATGGATTTGTACATTTTTGAAAATACGTCTTTTTGGAAGTGTAGCTTTATTGTTGATGTTATACTTGGAATACTATTATTTCATTTAAAATAATTTGTTAGTTTCTCTTTTGGTTGCAAAGGCTACATTTCATACCAGACCAAGATGGATACTGACACAGAACTCTTCAAATGACCAGGTTCTAAGCAACGTTAAGGGAGCTCACTCCATTCAAATTAGTCAGAGAGATACCTATGGGAGGCAAGCACCCCAAGGCGAGACCAGAAGCGAAAAATTAGGGCAGTGTGGCCGCATTCCTTACTGGGTGTGTGGGCCAATGTCGCTTGACACGAAAAAGAAATCTTCGTAGTCCCATGAAAATTTGCAGCATATACGAGTAGTGTAAATTTGTTTTGTGTTTGACTGCCTTTTTGTATAACCAAATTGATTCTCTTGTCCACAGAAATAATGCTGGGCTTACTATCTGGAGCAAAAAGGAATTGAAAATTAGAGTTATGATATAGTTTACGTATTGCCGAATACAATACTGTAGTGATTTTTTTTTGGGTTTGACAGCACATCAAGCATTCTTCGGTGTTGCGGAAGGGAAGCTGAATTTGCACAAAAATATTTGAGAAAATTTCACACAAATTCTCAATAGAAGACCCTCTCTTTTTCAATCTGGATTGTCAGGATTAACCAATCAATTAAATAAACAACAAAAAATCAAAACAACAATAACAAGAACAAAAAGCCTCGCGAACTCCTTACTGTTTGCTGACGTGGACTGGGTTGTATGATTTCGGAATCGACTCTAGCCATTCTCAGACAACACTGTCCTGATATGCACCTAGTCTGCGAAGGGGCTTTTTGGAAGCAGTAAAAACCAGCCAATCCTCATACCTTACGCGTGTGCCATATAAAGACCGTTCCTTTTGACTACCGAAGGAGCATAAGGTCCTAGGCTGGCTTGCATGAATATTCGTAGCTGCTTTTCCGGTCGTAAGGCCCATTCGTCCTGTGTATTTTACGTCCACCGTTACGTACGAACAGGGGATAAGAACATTCATGCAAGCCGCCCCTGAATACCTATGGAGGCTGAGGTGCGGACTAGCGTGTGGATGTTGCTGGTTCCAATTCATGAGTGGTCAAGATTATTTCCTGGAGTTAAGCAATGTGCAGATCTATGGCCACTCCCCGATCATTAAACTGCCTGTTCGCACTGGCCATCTGACTGCAACCATCAGTCTGGTACTTATTTCAGTGCATAGCTTATAGTAATAGGACCCTATTTCCCTATTAAACAAAGTCACCAGATTCAGATTTTTATGTATTCTTTGTCGTTGTGTGTGTGTGTGGGTGGGGGGATTCATTAAAATTTCAGATAATAAATATTCAAAACTGTGACGCATCACGACAACAGTGAAGTAAAAAAATTAGTCGAACAACACACATACAAACAACTGTATGCACGTACATATATAAGCCCTCATACACATACACATGCGCACATATACACACATCAGCATATCTACCAAAATCTATTGTGGAGAATTTTAATTGTGTGATTGTTATCAGTAATTTTTATGACCAATAGACACTTCCACAGCTAGGTGGAAGCACGGTCCCTCTAAAATTACCTACCTAGCTACCTACCCACCCACCCAACTACCCATACCTACCTAGGGGCCGTGCAAAGTGCGACACGTGATCGTCGTGAGGTGGCGCAGGCGTAGGGACGAGCAGTCAAAACTTCTGCGAAACTGATCGAGCACGCACTTCTGGCTGACAGCTCCCTGATTCATAGGCGCGCGCGTCTATTTTCGGCCAGCAAGATGCAGCCACCTCTCTATGTCTACGCCAGACAGCCCGTCAAACCCCTTACTGGACGTAACCTCTAGGTGGGAGCGTCAAGTGACGTCCTGCAAGCCGACGTCACGCTGGTGCAGCACTCACTAACGTACCATTACACCCCCTTCCTCTTTCACTGCGTCCAGATGTCTGTGCGCCGCAGCTCTCATATCCCACTCCTACGTCACCCCCTCAGGACCACACCGCATATGGTAGTTTGTGACGTAGCTGGTAGTGACGCATTAGAGGTGTGTTGTGAGGTCAAACGTCAACACTAAAAAAATTCAATGAAGTATCGGCGATACAGCATGTGAGTGAGTGACCACGATCAGTACGTATATTCGCTTGTGCGTCCGTTCGTGTATCTGTTTACTGTCATGTAGAATTAGATGCAAGTGTGTGTCAAAGTGTGTTCGCGCGCGCAAGAGTGCCTGTATGTGTGCGCGCGTGCGCGTGTGTGTGCATGTGCGAGGGAGTGTGTATGCGTGTGGGGGTCCACATATGTAATGAAACGACTGCAGGGCAACATTAATTTGGCTACTGCACCCGTGACCTTCCCAGTGAGTGATCGCTCTGGCTGACATGCCTGGCCAGCTGTGCACGTACAGTCTTACCATCAATGGAAAGGTCGACAGGTGCGGTCGCTTCCCTGTCTCATTACAAGTGCGGAACAAAGTGGAGTGGGGGGTGGGGTGGGGTCGGGAAGGTTACGATGTTTCTGCATGAGGATGACTAGCCTGACGAAATAAGCAGCGCTAGTTTCCTGTTTGCTGTCATTAATTGTTCTCGCCTCGTTCCCGCTGAAGTCCCGATTTAAAAAGGTGCACAGACTGACCGCCCTACTGACTGTAAAGACCTAGAGGCCTTCATAAATCAGACAGTAGAAGGGTGCAGGAATATTGCTGATATCAACTGTCTTGCCATGTTACGCTTCCTTTACGCATGGGGTTGTTTATGCTGCAATTTCGGATGTCCTTATATCCATAAAAAATTACACAGGGAGGTGTTGTGTCACCTGCATAGCACAGCTGTTACCTAATGCAGGTGAATGTGACCTGTCTGGCCCACTAGGGGTTTTCTTTCTCTCTCTCTCTCTTTAGCGTGTTTTAATACTTGGCACGTGGTTTGCGAAGCAGAAATGGCGCTTATCCCCTCTTTTCTTGACTGACTGACAGGCAGGCAGGCAGGCATTCATACATACTTGCCTGTACATAACATTAACAGACAGTTCAAAAATACAATTTATTAAGGAATATGCAAACAGCGGTGTTTCAGCTGAACCTGTACATTCATTTCCTTTGTTTGTCTGTCTGTCTGAGCGCTATGCCGATTTAACTAATTAACTATTCTATTTGTCCATATATGGAAGAATCAGTCATTTTGTTTGTCTACCCGTCTTTCTGTTTTTTCTGATTTATATCTGTCTGTCTGCTAGTCTAACAGCCAATCAGTCATATTTTCTTCCAGCTGTCTTTCCTTCTTTTCATCTTCTGTGTTTTCTTCCCTAGGACCTTCCTGCTCACTTTCTGTCTCTTCGTCTCCTGTCTTTCTAATTTCCGGATGATTTTGATTTGAGAAATTACCTTATTGTGTTTACAGATGGAAGACTTCTCGGTTACCTGTGCTACCCTCGCAGCCTAATCCGGGTTCAGGGCACTTCGACAGCAGCAAGGAATCCTGTCATATTTAATTATGCCAGTGTGCTCGTCAGCGATAGAGGAAACTAGTTTGATAAATTGATCCTCTGACGCTGCAAGACATCGCTGCCTCCCTACCTGCTTCAGTTTTCTTTCTCTCCATCCCTTCCCTCCCTTCCCACTGCTCCCAACACTTCCGTTTAACGTGTTTCCGCGCTGAAAACCCACAGAGTGCCACCTGTTGGCGTCCTTGCAGCGCCCTGGGGAACACACACTCGTGAAGTAAAGTTCGGGAACACTTCCAGGATGGCATGTTACAGACCCCGTTTCCGCTAGGCAGGTCCCAGACTGTGTCAGCTATTCGTTTTCCTGCTGTGTAACAGGCGAGTGTTTGTCTTTTGTTTTTATTGCAACGGACTTGGCGCAGGGTGGGGGTAAGGGTTGAGGGTGGAAGAGTGGGGGGAGTAAAGTGGAGTAGGGATGGTGAAGAGATGGGTGGCAGGAAAGAAAAAGCGCGGAAGTATTTATTATAGTCCTCCGAATAACGCTGTCATCTTTGTCAGCTAATTTAGTCACGTGACGAAGGGGGCTGTGAAACCATCTCCACTTTGCGCAACCACCAGCGGTACGTAGGTAGGTAGTTTTAGAGGGAAAATGCTTATAGCTCGCAGTGATTTCGCACTTTGGGAGAGGGGAGGTTCCTATTAATCAGCTAAATACTCTTAATGCATCGTTCACTGTATCATTTGTGCAGTGTGTACTTTATCTTTATCTGATTTTCTCCCGTTGAATTTTGTTTTTAATGCATCTTTACAAAAACTTTCATTTCTTTCTTTCTTTCTTTCTTTTTTAAAGAAGTGTTGGGGAGTAGAGAACGACATCGAATTGTAGATAATTCTAGAAAATTTCACAAGAGGCGGAAATGTCTACAGCATGGTCCTAAGAAGCTGAACAGCCAGGCTGACGAATCTGCAATGCTGTGGTCAGCCCACCTTTAGTAGAAATTTACAGAATGGGATTGTCGCAGCATTCCATCAAAACTTTATAGAAAGAAATGCAACATTAGAAACTTAAGTAACTTGTAAGGACACAACAAAATGACATGAAGTGGCATTTGTCCCCTCTTAGATCTTGTTTACTCGTTTTATTGACTGTTGACGTCCACGTGACGCTGATCACGTGTAATCGGTACACACCAGCGGTGAATTAACACGCTAATGTATACGTCGCCTTACAAAAGTAATTTTGGTTCGGGCTAGAGGTTAGCGCTACACGCACACAGATTCTCTCTTCTCACTGACTACACACTACAGAACAAAATATGAGACCCAATAAACTTTTATTCCTAAATCTAAATCCCGAAGGTAACGCCTAGTGACTAAAGAAGAAAGTGAAGAAAAAAGAAAGTGAAGAATAAAAGCAGTGAAGGAAAAAGGTGGCCTGAAACAAAGATCAACCTGACAATTACTTCTAGATTACGACAGTCGCAATACACAAGGCATTACATCAACATCAATGAGGCAATCCCTACAGCTGAA
>SMGT01007821.1:100406-138906 GCA_004794575.1 Lanistes nyassanus
TCAAAGTCGTCGTCGTCGTCGCTTCTTACGCGGGTCATGCAACATTTACAGAACTCAATGCTTTCATTTTTCGTCATTCGCTTTCTGCTTGTTTACTTGCTGTGGGAGGATCCAGCTAAGTTTGTTTACTTACCTGTAAACGTTTTTGTCAAATGAGCGAATTCCTCTCCCATGCTGGGTTTACGTAAAGGAAGGCAGAGGCAGTTAAAAAGATCATCACAAAGTCATATTTCACTCTCCTGCGTGAGTGTGCCAAGGTCTGTTGTTCGTGTAACTAGCAACGAGGAAGATGGAGCGCATTTTTCGGTTGTCGTAACATTTGTCGTAAAAGAAAACTTGCAATCAGACGTATAAACAGCAGAACGTATCTCAGTTTCATGACTTTGTGCCAAACAATAAAGCTCCGTTGTGTTTTCCTGGATAAAGGTGCATCTTACTTTGCTGAACGCGGACATGTCTGCTCAAGGTCACGTTCGGCGAACTGGGACGCACGTTCGTTTGGTTAAGAAAAGTCCTCAAGATGCAGTTGTCAAAGGGTATCGACTAGTGTTCAGGAATACATTTGAATTTTGAATACTGATAACAGTGCCCCATATCTGTATGTCTGTCTGTCTCTCTGACTGGCTGCCCGCATGTGTGTTTGTTCGTCCGTCTGTCATCCTTTTTATGCGTTTATTTCTTCCCTTCTCTGCTCTCTCTCTCTCTGTCAAACTCTCACTCAGCTCTCTCTGTCTCTGTTTTTGCACCTCATCCTTTTTGTGTTTCCTATCTTCCCTTTTATACTTCCAGTCATATGCTTCCTTCTGTCACTCTTTTCTTTTTTCCCTTGTTCCTTCTTGTGATTATAGCTTCGCTGTCTTCCCATTCTTTTCTTGGAGCGTTTTATGATTTTTCTTTCTTCCTTCCTTTTTTCTGTTCTTTTGGGGGTGGGGTGGTTCGTTTTGGTCTGTGTACCCGCGTTCCTGGCTTCCCATCCGTCTGTCTGTCTGTCGCCGGGAGATGACCTTGGCTGTAGACGAGGCGTACAGTCCCAAAAGAAATCTTTCTTTCTTTTTCTTTCTTCTTTCTCTTTTTTGTATGCTCTTTCACTCCGTTTAGTCTTCCTACTCCACGAAGCCTTCTTGCTTGATTTTAAAAATTGAATAATAAAATAATTTATTGTGCAAAGTTAAGCTACGGAGAAAAACAGTCATTTGTTTTGTTGCCCTGGAGTTTCACTTATTTCTTTTTTCTTCTTTCTTTGGGGGGCATATTGAATGTTTTAGGGGACTGAAAGCAAGCATAGAAAGATGTCTTGCATGATATGGCGCTATTTGTTTTGTACATGTGGTTTCATAAGCAAACAGATAGCATTTTGTGGTTCTTTCCGGCAAAACATGTTTCATCCCAGCAACGCAAATCCTTTCTGCCTACAACAGTTTTTTTAAGAATCGCTAGACGCAAGACAGAGAAACACGCTTACTTAATTTTCGCAGCAAAAATATTTATCTCGTTTTTCTGCACCAACGCTTACGCAAGGACACAAAACAGAGATAAATGTGAACAGAAATAAGATGGATGTTCAGCTTAGCGACAAAGGGAGTCATTTTTATACGTGGTGCAATCACACACTTTGTACTTTTAATAATATATACTCAAAACCAAAAGAAACGCAAATTGACACATGGGAAAGGAGTAGTCAAATTTCATGCATTCGGGTACAATAAAGGAACAAAAATGAGGTTGACATGAAGTCTCATGGTCTGTTGAGTATAGCCCTTGATAATGATGTGCTTGGAGCAAAAAACCCGTCCCTTCTGGCACGCTAAAGTCGGACAGTGGTTTTCGTTCGTGCCTCCTGAACAAAAGCAGCAAGACTAGAACTTTTTTGCAAACAGAGGGCACCACCCACTAGCAATAAAAGCCGAGTTTCGTACTCTCCCAGACAGACCACCTGTCAGTAGCAGGAGAATGCCAAGACTGAACGCTACAGATCGAGAAAGAGGCATCGGACAACTGCAGGCTGGAAAACACCCAAGCGTCGGCGCACATGCACTGGGTGTGGCAGTTTCCACAATCTGTCGTTTGTGGGCTCGCTTTCAAGCCACTGGCAGCACTCGGGATGGAGTCAGAAGGGGACGACCTCGTGTCATGACTGCACACCGCGACCACCTGCGTCAACCGTTCCTCCCTGCCACAGAGACGGCCCAAGCCACAGTCGGGAGCAATGGAGCTGCCAAATGTCAGTAGTCAGAAGAAACTAATAAAGCCCTTTGTAACAAAACGTAGTTTATTATTAACTTAGGCCTACTTTAAAATTGGATCGAATTTTTTTTAGAGATGCAATTTTGATCTCCGTGAAGAGAAACCTTTGGGAGAGAAAATCATCACCGAAATTAGATGAAGTAATTCAGGCCGATGAATTATGTCTTTATTACTACATTTTTATACGATATGGTCTGGAAGTGTAAACACCGCATACAAACCCTTAGTCAAGGGAAATAACTATATTAGACTCTGGACACCGGTTGTCCTCTCTACGCTTTTTTCACTTCAGAGGCATGTTTGTCGACAGCTTCTTCAAAGATCTTAGAGACCAAGATGGGTCAAGAGGGTCGATTTCCGGTAGACATAAGAGAACGCGAGCAACCTAATGCGGAGTCCATGCTTTTGCCGAAGCAGACGATATGAAGCTTAACAAGAAAGTTCGGTCGGGATGACAACATTGAAGTGCACTAATTGCAATAGGATTTACTGCGCAATAATAAAAGAACCCTTCTGTAAATGTATCTTCTGTGTTCATTACTGAATATTTAAAGGAAAAGTATAAAGTGTGCACTCTTTACGTATCACACTGGACTGATCTTCTGCACTGTCATCAAACAGAGCGGTTGACAGTCAATTCAGGATGCTGTCGATGGAACTAAAATTTGCGAATTGTAACTGCTTAACTCTTAACAGATCTGCCACGTTCCTTACTTTCGACTCTCTCTTTGCTACGTGTATGGGTACGATAGGCTCCCTTGATTGCATACGTCAGCATACGGTTGTGTCTAGCGCTGCCAGTACATTGTTGGGGTTGTCGTTTGACGATTTTATAGCGCTCTGTCCTCATTTGTTCTTGTTTGAGTTCTTGGTTTAAAGGGGCACTACTTGCATGAAATGGGGCTGTCATGGAAATGTTTGTTTTTCAAGGTAAAAACTGTTACTAACCTGAGCTTGGCATACATCAAATGAAGGAAAATGAATGTACTTTTGAAATAATACAGATAGAAAGACAAATGGAGTACTGGAAATAAAATATTCTTAATTAAATCACAAAGCACAGGTGTACACACAGTCCAAAAAAAAGTAAGACTGTAAAGTCACAAAGAAGGAAACTTTTTTGTGTTCTCAGTTATATCAGATCTGATGCCATATTGTGAATGTCCATGCAATTCTACATAACATATCCTAATTTTGTTACATTCTCTTCTCAGATACTGTAGATATTGCTGGTCAATGGTACACACTCATTTTGGGATTTGCGCAGCTTAGGATTGGGAAATGATTTTCAAAGTTGTTTACAAAACCAAAATGACAAAATGGCGTCCTATTTTTATGTAAACTTACATTTATAAATAATTATTATATATTATAAATGCCTAAAGATTAAACATATAAATCCAAACAAGTCAGGAAATAAAATGTGTTTGATTAAATTAGAAAGAATTATGCACGCCTGCATGCTTCCGGTTCATTGCTAGAATGCTACACACTGTGCTTAGTTACATGTAACAGTGACTCTCGTTACAGAGATAGAGATTATATGAAGGGCGACTGGTTCATCAAATTTCCTGAAAGCAGTGACAAGGAAATGTTTCGAAAATGGGTTCTTCTGTGTGGACGCAAGTATTTTTCCGTCGCGAGCCCTGACTATGTTCTGGAGGCAATACATCTGCTCTATAAGCACTTCGTGTGTGAACTTTGACATACTGAATCAAATTGTACACAAGAAATCTTGTGTGCTGAAGCTTATGATGACATGCTAGTACCATACTAATAATAACGTTAACCTTATAATAACGTAAGCTTATACAGCGCGGCACCCCAGCAGAAGGGAGATTAAAGAACTGATAAACAATGAGAAAAGCGCAATAAGAACACAACCGTCTCACAGGGATAAACATAGCAAACACTAGTAACACTATAATAAAATGAAAATAACGATCTACAACAATCTGAAACGACAAAGAAAAAGGATACAAAAACTGTCAGGGATTTAAATTCGATGGTACATTCAGAAAAACTATAAGAAAGGCAGCGAGCAACGCAAGTCAGTAAGAAAAAAAGCAGTAAGAAGTATAAAAGATCAACGCATGAGGTTTAAGAAGCTGCCCAACCCCGAAAAATGTCGCATAATGAGTCTTTAAAAGGTAAATCTTAAAGTTTTAGAAGCGTCAATGTTGGCGTTATGTGTGTGAAAATGGCATTGTCCGCTTCTATATGCCACATGCCAATATTAACTACAATCATTTTTATTTTTGTTTTTTTTTCAAAATAAAGCCTTTCCGAATGTAACCTTATGTACTGTAACCAATGTGGAAAAAAAGGGGGGTGGGTGGGTATGTTTATGTAAATTTAATTTTATGTATCTGTTCTAAAAAAATCCATTGGAACTAGATGGGCGCACGATATGTAGCTCAATTCTAGCTTAGTTTTATACATAAACAGATTCCAATATGAATTAAACACTAGCAGTTGTAGTATTTGAGAAACGTAAACAGGATTTGTTGCCTTTCCTGTCGTCTCTTTCTCCTTGTTGTTAAAATCACATTGATGGTTGTGTTAAAATTTCAAACTTTGTTCCTCAAAACCATAAAAGCCGGTGTAGCTGGATCGTGTGACGAGTCTATAATCCACCAAGAGCAATAAAAAGGCCACATAAAACACTGATCAACACGTGCAGCCAAAGGCAACGAAAGGAAAGTACTTTTGCACGTGCACGCGCAACCTCACAGACCCACACCTATCACCCACACACGGAGACTTTCCCCCTTCCAACACACCTTTTTTTTTAGCTTTAGAATCAGAAGCGAGTTTTACACCTGCCAGGTATAGTACCAGCTGTGTATGTGCAGGCATAAAAAAATAAATAAAATGTGGATTTTTTAACGCGCGAAAACACATTTTATGCACACTTCGCGCGGACGAGGGACACAGACACTCTAGTGAAAGCAATGAAACACACACACACACACACACATAGAGGGAGAGATGAACGGAACACTGACCAACAGGCTGGGAAACAGATCGTCCTTCCGTCACAGATGGGTGTAAAAGTATCATAAGAGACGATGAACAGCGAAAGTTGTAAGTTAATCCAGACAGGCAGTCGCGACGTCAGTCAAGGTACATGCGGAAAAGAAAAGTTTTCAAGTTTCGTTTAAAAGTCAGTAGTGATGGGGAGTGTCGAATGTTGTGGGGAAGTGAGTTCCATTGGGTGGATGCCGAGAAGGTGAACATGCGCTGTCCATATGTATGACGGTCATTTCATTAGAACACTAGCAATTCCTCCCCCTCCCTCACCCCCCACTTGATCACGAAGACCCTCACAATTCTAAGAGGGAGTTTGGTTTATTTAGTAACGCTTCAATCCTTTTCGCTTAAAAACTGACGAAGTAATTATTTATAGTTTTATTTGCCCTTCATTACACAATGCAGCAATGCGCTGTACTCTTGTCCTTCTTGAGTTTTCTTAAACGGTTTCCTGCCTGTTCCTGTTTATTTCAGTTCTTTTTCAAGCGGCTTCCTATCTTGTTTATTTCAGTCTAGCAGATTGTAAGCATGTCGTCAGTTTTTTTTCAAACGTTTCCTGTCTTGTTTATTTAAGTCTAGCAGATTATAAGCATGTCGTCAGTTCTTTTTCAAACGCTTCCTGTCTTGTTTATTTAAGTCTAGCAGATTATAAGCATGTCGTCAGTTCTTTTTCAAACGCTTCCTGTCTTTTTTATTTCAGTCTAGCAGATTGTAAGCATGTCGTCAGTTCTTTTTCAAACGCTTCCTGTCTTTTTTATTTCAGTCTAGCAGATTGTAAGCATGTCGTCAGTTCTTTTTCAAACGCTTTCTGTCTTGTTTATTTCAGTCTAGCAGATTGTAAGCATGTCGTCAGTTCTTTTTCAAACGCTTCCTGTCTTTTTTATTTCAGTCTAGCAGATTGTAAGCATGTCGTCAGTTCTTTTTCAAACGGCTTCCTCTCTTTTTTTCAAGTTGGACAATTATAAGAGGCAGTAATATACACTGCGTCGCAGATTGTCACAATAAGACTGCTGTATTTTTTATGTCCTGTACAATTACATTCTCTACATGTTCCAAATGTAAACCGTGCTGAATGGGACAGGACAAAAAGACGCGACGAAAGAAGTCAGAGAGGCTGACCCCCACATACACCATGCGTCTGTTGACGTCAAATGAGCGACGGTAACTTCATTTGTAGGGTTTTTTTAAATAAAGTGATGCATGAGCATTTTGTTGCCATGGTTGTGGAAACAGGTCCATCTTCACAGGGGCTTGCCACTAGCTATAGAAAAAGGTGGGAGAAGGGAAAGGAAGAAAAAGAAAAAACCCACAGAAGTCGAGTACAAAAAAACAGCTGGAGGAAAAATTGTTTTCTAGGGGTGGCGCTTTTTCGTGGCAGAGAGATATATAACACAGACTAGAAACAAAAGCGTTCTTGGGCATGTCCGTTGAGTCGCGAGACTCCGTGAGAGTTGGGGCCAGTCCCCTAGAATCAAACATATTTGTTTGAGACAGGGTTTGCAAGCTCTTTAAAAAGCATGATTTTTAAAAAGGAGACAAAAAAATCATAAATTCAGTGTGGTCTTGGTTTGGGCACCTTTAACTGTGTCCAACGTTTGCCGCGTTAATTTTGATAGTAAAATCTTGAAGGCCCGATAGTTCTCGTGCTAGCAGATACTGTTTATAAATCGGAGTTCGTCGGCTTCTTGAAAGTGACACAATACTAATGACCAGTAGCTTGAAAGTAAGCTGTTTACACCCCACTGGATCACTGTACGTTCTGCCTCCCAACTCTCAACCGATATTTCTCGCTGATGAGGGAAAAACCGCCCCGACTCTAGCATGCCATTCAAGCGCATAGCGCAAGCCGGCTGAGGAACAGAAAGAAATAACTAAGTACTAAGGATTAGAATGGCCACCGTGTGACGGTGTACAGGTAGTGGTGTCAAGGGGAACAGGGGAAGGAAAAAAACTTTATCCTTATGAAGAGGCAATGCTCCGAAACCTTGTCTTTGTTTGTCTCAGCTGGGCGCAGTTTCTTTGCTGACACTACATCTCGCTGTCAAGCAGCAGCAGCAGCAGCAATCCTCTGTTTAATTTTTCGCGATAAGCATCTTCGAAGTTGGAAGCAAAATAAATCGATCAACCTCGATATTTTAGACCTGTTAAGCTGGTTGAAAATGTTCAGACCAGTCACTAAATAGCTTATTAGTTGCGACTTTGTCAATCGTACAGAATATAATAGTATACAAATAAAGACACTGTCGAAATGCTTCAACAGTTTTCGTAGTTTATAAGTTGCGACATTGTCAGTCGTACAGATTATGTCTGATCCGAGCGGACTCCACACAGACTGTGAAGGAACCTTCCAAAGTTAGTGAATACAGGTACACCAGGACACGTCTGAGCAAGCACACTGCCTGACTGATTTAAAAACAAACAGGAATAATAATCTTTAGAAGAAAGTCGACGATGATAACGAGGAGAAACTTCTGTTCAAGGAAGGAAATGCTACAAAGGATCACTTTACCCTTACCGCTTTCTTTCTTTCTTCTTTCCTTCTTTCTCTCGCAACTCCGCCATTAGCCATAATGCAAGACGAAATTGTGCAGCGCTGTTATACATTTTAAGATGATTGACAGCCACCATAGCTCAGCATTATGGGCTGACAGGCACAAATATATTGCCTTGTGTCGAGCCCAAAAGTCATAAAGACTTTGCCTACATACGTTACCCTGTGGCAAGAATTTCATCTGAAGTTCATTTCTATTTTCTTTACCAGAAGCCTGGTTTAGACGATGCAGTAACGTTATGCCTTCTAGGCTTACTGACACAAGGTTGCAGAGGATCTTACACATGCTGTGACATCTTCGCAGACAGATCGCGTCTCAGTGACGCACGTTGGCCAACGCCATTATGCAGCTGAGATCAACGGTGTCGTGTGACAATTATTAACCTGACGATTTCTGTATAAAGTACAATGTATTAAATAATGAAATAAAACAAAAAAAGTGTAATCTGCTTGACCCATAACGATAGTCAAACCATGACCACTAGGGGCTTTAAAGTACAAAGATTACTATATAGGGAGGGGCATTAAAATACAAAATAGGGTGAAAAGAGGTGGAGATAAACAGAACTTCGCCGGCAGTAGAAGGGAGTCTGGATAGATCATTAGAGCATCGATAGGACTTTGTAGAAGGTTGGGAGTTCGAATCCAGGAGTGGTTGAGGATTATATCCTGTAGTTAAACATTGTGCAGACTTTATGGTCATCCCACGAACATTAAACTGCCTGTTCGCACTGGTCAGAAGGACAAGGACAACAGGGGCAACAACCCACGGAGAGCGATGCGAACCTCGACCGCCCAAGATCGTGCGTGCCTGTATGCCAGAAACTACCTCCAGCGAGCAGAGGATCTCACCATATCGGTGTCATCAGCTTTACTTGCACATTATACAGACGAAAGGAAGGGCAGGGCCAAAGAAAGAAGAGATATGCTTGGTTACAGTGCATATTTTATTTTCCGGTGCGCACTTTAACTTTTTCTTGCGTGATTTATTTGTCTGGGTCGGACCGAGGAAACGGCACGTGCAAAGTCACACCGATAAGCCCAGACGAACTCACTGTTTCCTCCACTGTGATTGAGACTGGAGAGAACGGGAGATGGCACAGAGCGGCCAAGATGTAGCAAGAAGTAGGTATATTGGCAGTAAATGACAAAATATAAGAAAGAACTTCTGACGGGAACTTAGCGCATACTATTTAAAACTTTTTATAAAGTTTTCAGGTGATGGTTGGTGCCCTTGGCATCATAACCTCGGTGACATTTGCACTTAGACCTCCAACGAATCAAGACCTGCATCTTTGGACTTAAGCGAAAGTACGTGTGTCGGGACCACGTGTCCACGTACAAGAGAGGTCTTTGTTGCGCGAAGTTTAGAAGTTGTTTTCTGCGCCAGATGACGAGACAAGGGGGTTCTAGGCCTGGGTGGAGAGGGAGGTCGGGGGTACCGTTGGGGGACCGCAAGGTAGTGACCTCTCTCCAGCACCGTAGCCCGCCCCTGCGATGAACGCGAATTATCTTTGATTCACTCGCTCCTCGGGACTCGGGTTTTAAACGGTGCGGTTGTCAGCATCACGAAGGTGGCGACATTAAAATCCGTCTTGCTTAATTGCTGCAATGAAGGACAGCGCTCTTACGCACATCTCATCGTGACAACAGCTTCTCAGTCTTCAGTAATGAATGAACGTGACAACGGCGTGAAGTCCACTGTGACTGCACAAATAATGAATGTGTACACAAAAGGTGCCTTTTTACCTCTTCACGTCGGCCAGACCATATGGTCAAACTATACTCAAGTCCTTCGGTTTTTTTGCTTGTGTTTTGTTTTGTTTAATAGGGTTGTCGCTGCAGAACTGTGCGACGAATCCCCGGACATCCTTTGCTAGGCTCATTCATCTTGTGAAATCTGCGGCTAGTTTTATATATAAAAAAGATATGCAAGTGCTCACAAAGCCCTCTCTGAGACGTAAGCGGTTAAAAAAAGCTAATTTTGAAAGCAATGTTCTGAGAGCATAAAACCAAAAAAGATATGACTAATGTCATAACCCTAAGCATTTAGAAACAACGGTTAGAAAAGGTATGCAAACTCAAAGGGATCAAAGGTCGGCAGAGCGGAATGAATGGATTACACACCGGTAGACTTTTGAACAATGTATAATGTCTCATGTCTAAAGCATGGACTGAGGGGGGATAGGGCAGAAAGGCAAAGGTCATCGAGCCAGCAGAATGCATCCTGTCGCTGTATCTGTCATCCACCTCAGTATCATCGCTGTTGTTGTTGTCCTGTTACACACTTCAGCATAAAGTGCACCAACAACGTTTGCTATTTCTCTTTAACCAACAATTTTTTTAAGCTTGCGCCCGCGTCTGGTTCATTACCCCGATGTGTGTGTGGGGGGGGGCGTGGTACGACCCCCGGTCGTCTTGGGCCGTTCTCTTGTGCGCATTCCCTCAGGCGTCCAGAAAAGGTGCTATTTTATTAACAGAACTATTTTCTCCCTTTAATATATGAATAATCTGATTGGGGGTTTGGGGGTGGGAGTTCGTGTCTATTTTTGCAGAATAATGCTGTCTGTATCAGGCTAGGTGCGGAGTGCATAAAGTTCGTCATAAAGGCCAGCTTGCACTTTCCAGTGCTTTAAACGAAAGACAAAACGCCCCAAGCCTTACTGCTAATCACAAACCAGTTATTGCTCAACAGCTTTTCAAGGTCTCGTTATGATGGTCAGGGGGTTACTAGTCTACTAAATACGAGATATTGCAATACAGTAAGGCCTGTAGCATGCCCTGTGGTGAAGCCGGCAAATGCTAAATCACCTACTGCGTAAGGAACAAAGCTAGAAAGAACTTATCCCCACCCCTAACCCCCCGCCCCAACCCCCAGCCCCATAACGAACAAAGAAAAAGAACTTTTGTAACCGAGATTCGAACAGCTAATTTTCAGTTCCTTAAAACCAAACCATCACAATACGGAGCACTTCCCGGATTCTGTTCACTCTAACTATAAGAAGATGCACGAGCCGGAACGTCACAATGCAACTTCTTATCACTAAAATGAAAGTAACATGTCGCTGTGGTCCGTAATCGAATGGTTAAAGTGTTGGGTCATTGATTGAAAGTACAGTGTTCGATTTCTGCATCTTCCGTTCAACTTTCCTTTTCTTCCTTTTCCTTTTTTGCCGACTTTTATGTGTATGTTGTCAGACAGATCCTTACTCAGTAATTTAGCATTGCAGGCTGCACGGTAGCATGCTACAGACCCTGTTCAGAAGGCAGAAATGAACGCAAACCTCGTATTCAGTGCACCCAGCCAGATAGATTTGAGAACAGACACGAAGAGTTTTCTGAATGATAAGGAGGGTTAGGGTTACCCCTTGTCCTTTTCTGTCTACATCCAGCCCTAGGAGGCAAAAAGCAGCGCCGAGAGGACACGACTTAATTTTCGCGTTTTGAGCATGCGCGTGTTTTGTTGTGCCCAGGACTAAGGGACTCGCTGACCCTGCTCTTCCACCTCGGCCTCCTGCACCTGACCATGCTGACCGCGAGCGCCAACCACAACAAGTGGTGGACGTGCAACGACGCATGCGCGAGGTGCGTGCGTCGGGTCATGCCCATGGAGGAGATGATCGCGCAGCTATATCCGGGGCTTTTCAGCAACGTGCCTCCGAACACCGCCGTCCCAGTCACGGACATCGTCAAGACGCAAGGGGACATCAGTCTGCCCGTCGGGCCGTTCACCAGCACCCCCGGAAGTACGTCAGTGACGTCAGAAGCCGGCGGCAACGGCTCGACGTTGATGCTGGACAGCCACAGCAATGTTGCTCATCCGCCGATAGGACATCCGTTTGAGCCTGGCACCACAGTGAATCCCTCAGGCTGTTGCGAAACGTGAGTTTTGCCATATTCTTTTTCCCTCCTTTTTTCTTTCTCTCTTTCTCACATCTCGCGCTCTCTTTCTTCCTTGGTCTTTTTCACCTTTTTTTCGCTCTATTTTATGCCCTCATTCTGGTACATCCTCTGCTTGTGCACCAGCTCTATTCATCCATCCATCCATCCATGTAACCATACCTCCATTTTCTCGTTTATGAATCTGCGTCCTTGTTTTTCGAACTGTGTATGTCGAGCGTAGCCATGTGTACACGTTGCCCGAGGAGGGTGCACGCTCTTTTGGTTAGGAAAGGCCTTACCTTGCCTTACCTTACCTTACCTTACCTTACCTTACCTTACCTTACCTTACCTCAACAAGACGATCAAAGCACCCCTTTTCAGCACCTTTTTCGAACAACGCTGTGCTTCTGCGACCAAACTGGGCCAAACTCTGCTGTGGGTGCGTCCAGTTAAGAAAGGTGTTTAGGAATGATGGCGCAGAGGCCAGATGCCGACCGCAGAAAGCGACTGGATGACACGACTGATCTTCCTGTCATGTCTGCAGGACGATGGAGTATGCCACGCCGCTGAACGTCACAATAGGGGGACGGATTTACAAAGTGGTTCACCTGCAGCACATGTTCCAGTTCATCCCTGTCGGCCGATGCAAGTGAGTATGGAAAGTTTTAGGATCCACCTTCTATAAACTCATTCCTCCACATGAACGCATGAACACATGAACTCATACACGCCTTCAGCGCCCAGCCTTGCACTACCCGGCCAAGGAGTAGGACCCGTACAAGCGGTGAGGGAGGAAATGGAGGTTGTAGCGGTGTAGTGGCGGTGCTTGCGGTGGTATCTGGACTTGTTGCAGAGGGTAGGGTAGTGGCCGTTGTTGTGCAGTTGAAAGTAGTGTTTGATTTTCTATGACAATTCAGCAACTAGGGCTACATCACGTCAAACAACCAGCAAAAGGCGATGCATCCACAGGACAGAGCGTGTACACGAGTCGATATCCGAACCCACAGCTCGTGATTCATTCTTTCTTTATGACAAAAATCGTTCTTTTCGCCACTACCCTCCCCCCCCCGCACCCCCATAAGATAAAGACGATAAACATTTCTTTATTCCATTACGTTCAAACCCATAGCCGTTTGGGGGAGCTAGTGACCGGTACAACCTATACTGCTCAAAAGAATTGAAAGACTAGCAGCACTTTGGCAGGCAGGTGACGGACGTATGTAAGTTGCAAGAACGAACATCCGACCCCGTACATTTGGATGCACTTTGTTTCATGTTGCAGCTGTGAATGTCAGGAAATCTGTGCTGGCGCGTTCATGCACACCACAGTTGGCTGCTTGTTAACATCCCGCTGCAGACTAAGTGAATTTCAGGAAGATGTACACTGTAGTCGGGAAAACGTGTACCCACGACGCCAGACAATGTGTGCAAATCAAACAGATGCTTGTGACAAAGCAAAATTGAACGGGTAAAAATCCGAAATGCGCATACAACCCAGCCATTCGCAATGGGATCACAATTCACAATTCAGGGGCTGGTGTATTTATGGAAGAGGTTGTACGTTTGGAACCATGCCTCCAAGACGAGTACTCAGTGATGCTGATGGTGACAGGGCGATTGAGTGGCTGCACGAAGGTATCGGGTCCGGGAAGTTGGTCGCCAATTGGGAGTATCCTATTAAGTCACGTGACATTGCGAGATCGTTATAACCAGACGGGAAGAGTCAGTGAGAGCAGACGAACTGGACACCCACAGTCGGATGACAGGTTTGTCGTCCTGTCGGCTTCACGGGACAGAAGAGCAACGGCCAACACATTTAAGTGGCGGCTGCAAGCAAATAGAAATGTCACCGTCAGCGACCAGACGTCCAGGAACCGGTTGCATGAGGCTACCCTGCGTTCAAGCCGTCCCCGCAGTGCGACCTGTCCTGGCATTGGCTCATCGCGCTGTTGAGCATGTAAAAGCGCAGAATAACTGGAGCCAATCAAAATACAGTATCACGTAAAATATGCTAATCTCGTAGGGTCACCACTGAAAACCTTGCAGTTTCCTGGAAGATCTTTACTGCCTATACCCCACCCCACCCCTCCCCCAACCCCTACCTATCCCCTACTCCTAGCCCCCGCCCTAACCCCACCCCTTCCCCTTCCCCTAAATCCCCCTCCTCTCGGAACATCCCCCTCTCCCTCCCTTCCCCCCACCCCTGGAAAGACCTTCGAAATATCGCTCGCCATTTGATTGGCTCCGCTTTTTACACATCCTAGATAGAGCTCGTCATTTGATTGGCTCCAGTAGTTCTGCGCTTTTACGTGGTGGTTCGGCTGGTCCGGGCCTGGCGGAGAAATTCACCTTTTATCCCGTTTAACGCAAAGACACAGGCTTGAACTTACAAATGCGAACAGAAGCCCTACCTAATATCACACCTTAACCCCCTCCCCTCCAAAAAAATCGTAAGTTAATATGGGTTTCGAACCTGCGACGTAACCCTGAAACCCAAGTCACTAGCATGGACTGGTCAACAAATTTAACCAGACGTAACCCAATCGAGCATCCGTGGGATATGCTGGGGACATGGGCTCTGTCCATGCGAGACAAGGGTACATGGCTTGTATGCAGGCTAATGGAAGGCAAACAGGTTTTTGACTCTGCTTTGCAATAGCCTAATCTGTGTCTTTCTCTTCAAGGCAGGGAATCTAAAATTGCTGTTGCAATGAAATAGGCCTTTAAATCTGTTGCTGGTTGCAACATCAACAATTGAGGTACACTTCGCTTTCACTGTGACTACTAGTTTATGTTTTGGCATTACGTAACGCGTGTAGGTTGCACTCAGGATTTTCAATTCCTTTAGCTCTTTGGGGGCCACAGGGCTATGACCTTTGGCAGAAACCCTTGAAGACGCATACATTTACGCAATTTAAAAAAATACTACTTGAAAACTACCACACTTACAGTAATATACTTTATATGTTTAGAAAGATCTATTCTTGCAAATCAAAATGCATACAGTATTTTTATTTTAAAATATTAAATAGTACTTACTATTTGGTGCCAAAACTATTTACTGTTTGCACAAAATACAAAAATTGAACAAATTCCAGATGTCACTGCTTGTACACTTCGAACAGGTAAATAAATCCAGTAATCAGGAGTATTCCACTTCGAATCTGTTGTTGAATGGCTCTACTGTGAAATAACACAAAACTGCACCCTCGTAGTACGCAAAATGTTCACATTTCTTTTCGCGCGAGTAGCCATTTTGAATGACGGAAATGGACCTTGTCAGCCGTTAATCTTTAACATTTGGCGAGCCGAAACTACGGTAGAAACTCATTTAAACAGTCCAGGTAAAACAACCAATGATAGAGCCTTACAATGATACAAAGATATCATTATACCGTTAAGTGCGTCTCTGCAAAGTTTTAAATCTGCCGCGTTATGGAACGTGGCATGGCCTCAAGTCCTGGCAGGACTGCCATTTGATATGACCTGGCAGCGGCCCCAAAGAGCTTAAGCAGTAAGATGGTGTGCGCGCGTCTTTGTGCGAGAGAAAAAGAGAGAGAAAGAGAACAGCCCCAAGCTGATATAATAATTATATACCCATAGCTACCCAAGTTTCTTTGGAAGCATTAACGAAAATTAAAATATCGCCACAAGCGTACTATTTACACTGTAAACAAGAAGTGTTTAAATTAGAACACTTATTTTGTTACCGAAACAGAAAGCATTTTACATTGATCTAGAACACATTAGTTTAAAAAGTCTGTGTTCTCGAAAGTGTTGAAATGGCTGGAAAATGTATAAATGGTTTTCTGATAATGTTCCAAATGTGTGCCAGCAGCAAGTACAGGTGTTCAGTCAAGTAGGGGCATGTTTAGAACACATAGAACCTATGTAGAACACATCTTACATATTATTTACACACTCAACACATATTTTGTACCCGCTTAAACGCATTTTACTGGTAATTACTGTTTAAAATATTTACTGTCCATGATAAAAAAATTAATATCAACAGTATCAGCACCAGATAATCACTTATAGTTTCTCTGAAGACTTTATTAACATAACGGATGTGTGTCCCACCTAGTTACCGAAACAGGATCCACATTCGTCCGTTAAGAAAACTATAGTTATTCTGTTTTGTATAGAAAATCTACAGAATTCTTTGCAGGCCATGAGGGGTGTCAGGTCAGACATCACCCTGTAAATAGACTTCAGACACGCATACGCGCGCACATTAATTCCGACGCAAATAGCCATTTGTTTACAAAACATGCACCTGACCCGCACACCCCTGGCTTACTTTTCCCGCCTACTTTTTATGAATCCGGTTTTCTTCTTTTCTGACTGTTGCTTTATTTATTAGCTCGATTAAGATTTTTTCAGTAAAAAGAACATTTTCAGGCCACGCCCCAAGGACGTATTCAAACAATGACGTTGTCAGGTGGAAAAAATAATGATATTTAAATAACAGACGAAGACAAAGAACGGAGAATTATTTTAAATTTATGAGTCTACCAACCTGTCCCTTTCCACTGTCATCGCCATCTATCCATTCTGTGGCCTTGGAGCGCATCGGGGCATCCCTTATGGCTTAGCAGCCAGCTTCCTCCATTTCTCTCTGTCGTCTGCCAGTCTCGGGGTTTCTCCAAACGTTAGATCAGTCCCCTTCTGGATGTTCTTTTCTTATCTGTCTGCCTATTCTCCCTGTAGTGTACCTTGCGGAATGGTTTTGCAAGTCCTGATGATCTCGAGATATGCCCGTACCATTTACGTTTGGGCTTTCCCAGTGCTATGCCCTATGTTCTATTAGCTCGCTGGTGATGTGGTCTTCGTAAGAAACATGAAAGACCTTTGTGAAACATCTCATCTACATGGCGTCCATCTCCGCAGATCGGCCGTCAGGGTCCATGTCTATCAGGCATAGCGAAAGATGTGGGACGCGCATTAGTCGCACGTTGGAAACGAGGGTGATATTGCCATTCCAGATGGGTTCAGTTTTAACTATAAGTAAATAAATAAAATAAACATAAATGTATTAAATATGACACGCATTTTTCAACAGCAGATTTTATTTTGATGACAGAACAGTTCTTAGAAGAAACAGGGCATAAGACCACGAAACACGCGCGAAGGAAATTAAATTTAATTTCTGCAGGTAAGAGTTAAGACCTAGATACAAAGAACGCATACACCCACTAAAGGTCCGAGCCATATCGGACGCCCCCTCTACATGACAAAGGGGAAAATGATCCTGACAGTCAGACCATTGTTAAAATAGATCTCCATCTTACGAAGTAGTATATAATCTTCGGTGTTGGCAAGTAATATGAAAACAAAGCGTCAGAGATTCAATCATACAGTTTATAACAAAGATTTTCTTGGACTCTGATGGAGTTTTCGCTCCTACAGCTTCTCTTCTTTGAGACTGGCGCAGACATCCCTGTCTGCCGAAGAATTTTGTGTCATGCAGCTGAAACGTAATTAAAACCGCATTTATTATTTGTTGCATGTGGCTGGCCTATTCGTTTACCTTTGTTTTTGCTGGATTTAGTCGGACCGTGGCAGTCTGGCATAACTTAATGCTGACAATTTCCAGCGAGACAACTCACGCTTCCCATTTCGTTATTCTCCACCTGCCATCAGTCACACACGCACAGAGAGGGAGAGTTGTCTGTGGCCTATTACAAAAGTGATAGGAGAAACCGACTTTTCCAAGCCTGTCATAACAAACAAGAACATGTTCATTAAGAAAACATCCCGCGTTGTGACACAGACGCAATCCGGGGTCTTCGGTGAGATAAAGCCGCACTGCGCTGTCTCATTTTTGCCGGCTGGACGCATCTGGCGTGGAGACATAACACCGATTGCTGCAGGGCGACATCTACTGCTGGCCGCAGCAAGGGCGTACGGCTGGAGGTTCCAGCTTGGCGGCTGGTTTACGAGGGGCACAGCTGAATTATTTATAAAGGCACAAGTCTCGGCCTTCATGAAGGACATACTCTTGTACACACGCATCGCAAAAACATCGCCACTTCTGTAGATACAGTCGTGGTAACAATGTCGTCAGTTTGGTAGATACATTCGTTGTGTGTAGACACTCGTGAGTGTAGTGTCATTAGGCGTGTAGACAAGATCGTGAGCGCTGTGTCATTAGGTGTGTAGACAAGATCGTGAGTGTGGTGTCATTTGGCGTGTAGACAAGATCGTGAGGGTAGTGTCATTAGGTGTGTAGACAAGATCGTGAGTGTGGTGTCATTAGGTGTGTAGACAAGATCTTGAGGGTAGTGTCATTAGGTGTGTAGACAAGATCGTGAGTGTGGTGTCATTAGGTGTGTAGACAAGATCGTGAGGGTAGTGTCATTAGGTGTGTAGACAAGATCGTGAGCGCTGTGTCATTAGGTGTGTAGACAAGATCGTGAGTGTGGTGTCATTTGGCGTGTAGACAAGATCGTGAGTGTGGTGTCATTAGGTGTGTAGACAAGATCGTGAGTGTAGTGTCATTTGGCGTGTAGAAAAGATCGTGAGGGTAGTGTCATTAGGTGTGTAGACAAGATCATGAGAGTAGTGTCATTAGGTGTGTAGAAAAGATTGTGAGTGTAGTGTGCTGCGTGTGTAGACACAATCGCAGTACAGCGTCCTGTAGACGCAGTTGTAAGAAAAGGTGTGTTAAATGTGTGCACTCACTTATTAGTACAGTTTGCTTTCGGGTGTAATTATTCCGGCCATACAACAGCCACCTTCAGGATAACCAGTTGCTTTGCGGGCACCCGGATGCACGCCTTGCTCACAGCTGTCTGGTGTGATAATGCTCATGCGCTTTCTGAGGCCAACGCAACCCCAGCGATTCGCGTCGTGAATAGAATCCCCAATATTAACATTTACGATCTTGGATAAGGAGGGAGAAAAAACATTGTTGTCCGGTCTGCCGCCCACTGCTGTCTCTCTTTTCCCCGTTGTTCCTCGTTCTCTTTTTCCTCTTTACAGTCATCGCAGGAGCCGAAGAAACACCGCTAACGATTTCTTTGTCTTCGTTGTCGCAGTCATCGTTGTCGTCATTATCAATATCATCATCACGGATAGCGTCGGGCCGACCTTCACTTCTTTAAACCTCCCCGTCACCACGAAAAAAAATTCCTCTTCCGTTTGTGATGTCCCTTTCCTTACTCTATTATATATCAGCTCTTCTTCCAATGCTACATGTTGTATCATCATTTACTGCAAATCCACGGCCGATTCCCCAGCGTCACTTACCGTTCTTACAGTCAATTTACCAAGTGAATTGCCAGCTAGGTTAGTAAAGAGTTTTTACTTATCTGCACAAAAATCTGACCACCACGAGCAAGGTCAAGTTAAAAATACACTGGCCTCGTTCCTCTGTCACCTAATAGGATATAATTAGCAGCCGCCTTCTGCCCTGATATAAAACCCCATTGTTATATTTGGTTCCTAAAGGAAGCCTCGGCTTTCCTGTGCTGCACTGCGGCATTCGTCTTGGTAGGGCCGGTGTAGGAGATGCCAAAGGTGGCGCGAGACACGGCCATCTGTGGTAGACAAACAGTTTACATCGTGCGCTGGCAAGACAGTCATTCGTCAGAACGCGTGTAAACAATCTGATGGTTGTCTGAACCCGCGGGAGCTGACAGAACCACGCTGTGAGAAATTATTTTTTTAAAAATGCATCTCCAGGCACGGAGATTATAAAGTCTCTGTCATCGTCCACAATGGCGATTCTTCCAAGTTTTAGTGATCCCCTCCCGCCTCAAAAGAAGTCAAAGCCCCCCCCCCAAAAAAAAATAATCAAGCTAACCAGTTACACTCTTTACACACATGACTCCATACTTCGTCAGCTTTTATTGTGGCAAGCAATGGCCTATGGACAGCAATGAAGTTGAATGACGGCTGTGGAAGGTCAGCGGTGGTTTGAAGGGCTAGAGGGGATCACGCACAGGTGCAAAAGTATTTCCCTGAAGCGAAAGAAAAAAGAATCCCGATTCTTCCCTTCCTAGCCCCCTCTTATCCCAGCGTATGGCCCACCCTTTAGAGTTTCCAGTACCAGTCGACTGCCTGTCCATTAGGCTCACAAAGCTGACCGTGGAGCCATGAGGCAATATCTTTAACAAGCGTCAGCCTGCTGCACGTCTGTAGAAGGAACAGAGATCAAGATCGAATTATAGTGGTGTAACTTGATCTCTCATAAAACACGTCTCTTTCACTGACAGGAGGGGCTATTCTTGTTTCCTTCTTTCCTACGCCTGCCCTTAAAAGGCCTGCCTATCTTTAGACATATTTTTCACGAACTACTTTCACATATTCTTTTTTCTGTATATTCTGACGTGAAATACGCTGAACTGGGTTCCTTCTTCAGATATGGGCATTACGGGGTAAGGAATGTGAAGACATTTATAATAAGACAAAAATCCTAATGTCATTGAAGCAACTCTTTCTTACGTCCGTTTGTCTTCAGCGTGATATAGGTGAGTGCATTGTCTTTAAATACAAATAAGAAAATGAGGGTATTATAATCGGGAAAAAACCCAACATTTCAACGGCTTGAAGGAGTTTCCTTTATCTCTCGATGTGATTTACAGGTGTTTTGTCCCAGGATAAAGCGACGTTCATTGCCAGTGTTGATGTTCCCTGTCAGTTCCCCCCACCCCCGGCTCCGTCGCACATGTAGTGTGATTAGTTATGTACGCAGCTATTTTACAGGTCTGGGGTGGCTTGCATGAGCGTTCTTGTCTCCTGTTCATTCGTAAAGGCGCACATAAAACACACAGGGCGAATGGGCTTTAGGACCGCGCTCTTATGACCGAAAGGCCAGCTACAAACTCATGCAAGCCGGCCCTGGACCCATACGCACGGATGTAAGCTCGTGACACGTACACGCACCCACACGCGCACGCACCCACGCACGCACGCACCCACACGCGCACCCGTCTGCACGAAGCCCTGTCCGTGAGCACACGCAGACGACCGTACATACCGGACAAACTGGTCAGGAGATTTTATCAGGGGTCATTGCTGTCTCTGAGAGACTCAAGAGGCATAGGTACATCTGTACCTGCACCTGTGGTTGTCCGTCTATGCATCACCGCTTCCCCATCCCTCAACTGCAGAAAGCCTTGTTTGCGTTGATTCACTGCTAGTTCTCGCTGTCAAAACCAGTTATCTTCGTCTTGGTGTTCCCTAGTTTTCCTGTGTGTTTGTCTGTCTGCCCACCTGGCCACTCAGTTCGCACTCATCCCATCCGCTCGGCCATGACACTTCGACAGTTCAGAGGTCGCGACGGGGAGATGGCGCGTGTGATCCCTGCCGCGTCGCCTCAACTGCCGTCCACCGTCTTAATTTAACACGCAAAACGTGGTGTAAGCGGTAGTTCTTACAGTCTGAACGGATGTGTTCAGGTCCCGTGAGAAGTGTGATTGGGATTTTTTTCTTGTTTCACATTCATTTTGCGTGTGGTTATGGGGCTAGGGAGTGGCTAAGGGTAGCGGTGGGGTTAACGTTTAGGATTAGAAAGGAAGTTAGGCTTACATACTATAGAAGTCGCATTGCAGTTTCGAAAACCGTCCGCTGTTTTTGAAGTCAAAAGAAAAATGAAGCCTGCTTGCTTTTTATTAGCTCTCGTTGCTAATGCATCAAAGAAAATAAGCTACCCCACTAGAAATGGTTCCTTGTGGACGCAAAGTTAACCTGCCGTGAGTACGAATCTGTCTGAACACCTGTCTTCCTGCCTGCTTGCTCTTTCTGTCCCTCTGTCCGACTGCCTGTTAAAGGCATCTGTCTGCCTGCTTGTCTCATCTGTTCGTTTGTTTAATCTGACCACACGGGTCTGTTTTAGGCAGCCAGGGAGCAAGTGTGGAGCAGGCCAGTGTGTGGACCAGTATAGGGCCCACTGGGTCCTCGTGTACAACAGCACGCAACCTCTACAAGGGGCCGCCCCGGTCAGCTTTGCCCCTATCGAGGTGTCGTCCCACTGCGAGTGTCTCAACGTCGGACACTGAGGTGTCATCAGCTTAGGAGTGCCTCGGCGTCGGACATTGCATGCGACACTGGGGTGTCGTCATACTATACGTGACAGAATGTCGGACAGTGGGGTGTCCGCAGCATCTTTTAGCGTCGGACATCGAGATGTCATTCCACTACACGTGCCTCTGTTTCGAACACTAAAGTGTCGCCACTCTACAAACGTTACCTTTTCGTGGATTCAGGTGTCATCATATTGAGACTCGCTCAGCATCGGACATTGGCGTGTCGTCGTTCTACAATGGGCTCAACGACGGTTGTGGAAGTGTCATTACACGCCAGGACGTCAGGCATTGAGATATCATCATACTGCTAATGTGCTTGTGTACGCGGGCAGATCTCAGCATCACATTCTAGTGCAGACTAACAGATGACACATCTGTGGAAAGATATACAGGTTTCGCCACATTCCGAGACTGACAACATATGAACTCCAGGCAGGCTCCAAAAAAGGGTTGTCTCAAAGTCAGATAGCAAGCTTCCATCTCACTGTGTAATTGAATATGACAGCTACCCCGCAATGGGTGTGTTATGGTGTTGAGGTGCACATTTTCTTCTTGCTAAGTAGTTTAGTGGCGCGTGAGTGCTCGTATTATTATTTTAGTGCCTCTTTGTGTGTGTGAGTGTGTGAAAGAGAGAAAGAGAGAGGAGAGAGAAAGAAAAGAAAGAAAAGAAAGAATGAGATAAATTAAAATTGTGTTTTATCGCGCTAATGTACATGTTCTGACGGTAAAAAGTATCCAAAATAGATTATTAAGTCACAGGAGGTGTTCGTTTGCGACCTTTTTAAAACCACACCACGAGTGACATCGAAGAAGTATTCTTTGACTTCACAAGGACTGTCATACCATGAATGTAAGTTCCCTAATTCTGTCCTGTTCCATGATTCCACTCACCACCCGGCCCAGATATGTTGGACAGAGGCAGAAAAACCTCCGTCAGTCGACTTGCGGGGATAACTTCTTATAAAGGAAATTAATTGTCAGCTCATACCTGTCGTCTACAGAAACGCGCTTCAGAACAGAATGAGAGGACGACAGCGAAATGACGGCCTGTGTTCTTCTTTCATTGACTAATAGGAGGTTCCGGCACATCAGACGTGATAGTAGGTTCCGGTACGTCAGACCTAACTGACAGCAGGCTCCAGCACGTCGGACCTGACTGAAAGCAGGTTCTGGCACGTCAGACCTGATAGTAGGTTCCGGCACGTCAGACCTGACAGCGATTCCGGCACGTCAGACCTGACAGCGATTCCGGCACGTCAGACCTGACAGCGATTCCGGCACGTCAGACTTGACTGAAAGTAGGTTCCGGCACGTCAGACGACTGAAAGCAGGTTCCGGCACGTCAAACTTCACTGAAAGCAGGTTCCGGCACGTCAGACTCGACTGAAAGCAGGTTCCGGCACGTCAGACTTCACTGAAAGCAGGTTCCGGCACGTCAGACTTGACTGAAAGTAGGTTCCGGCACATAAGAACCAGCTGTTGACATTCTCAAGGTGCAGCTCTTAAGTCGTCTGGATGCTGACGGTTATCAGCGACTTGTGGAATTTTCTGTTGACCCCTAAGTTAACTCCACTACTATGAGTCAGCTCGTCAACCGATCCGACTCGTCCAACGCACTGAGTCAAGTCGTCCACTGAACCACCGCATTACGTCGACTCGTCCAATGACCACTGCACTAAAGGGACTAGACCAGTCTGTTCTAAGACTAGTAGTAATAGCGTCAGACTCGTTTCCGTCACAATCCCGCAGCGAATTTCGATCACTGCATGAGGTGTCCCTAACAGCTGTTTGATACTGCTGTACCTAAATCGGTTCCTTGATTTCCTCGCACTGAACATGACGAAGCCACTAATTAAAAGTTTGATCTCTTTTTTCCTAAATGCCATTTTAAGTTACTGGCACAAACGCCTTTCTTCGAAATTTGTGTGCTTTTTTCGTCTTCTCCACACAGGACCGGTTTATATTTTTTGCGAATGCTTGTTTCATAGTTCCAACCATTTTAAGGAACATGTGTTTTGGAATTTTGGATTTTTTAAAAAGACCTGCCTTCCTGGTTCATAAGTATCTGATGTTTGTAACAATGTATTTTGCTGATTTTTTTGCATCCATGACGTATGTTTGATTGCAAGATATGTTATCAGATATAAAAGCCAGTTCATATTGTTACATGGTCAAGATGCGAAAACTTCCCTCTGAAAAGTACCCTCCTGTATGCATCCTTATTTCCATAATTGAACAGCTTTTACTACTTTTATTTTGGGAGGAGGTTAGTATTTTCACTGCATGATTTCCAGTAGTGTCACATGTTAATGGTTTTCTTTAATGATCGGTGCATTTCTGTTCTTGAATGAACAATAACAGTTTTATAGTGCTAAGGATTTCAGACTGGTGCATGTCTTACCAACGGATGACTTTTTAAAAAATTGCAGCTGAATTCTTGCACACAAGTCGTAAGAAAGAACGCTTTTTTATAGAATGGCTTGCTTCCGATGCACTTTTACAATTGTCTATATTATCCTTCAGCTCGATGTTACAGTGGACTGCTAGCAGCTTCCATGGCATCCATTACTTCTGCATTTTGTAAATAAAGAATTGTATTTTTACGACTGCTTTCAAACGACTTAGTCAAGCCGTGTAAACGTTGCATAACGCAGGCTTCAAAGGATTCGATGAAATCGAAAGAAAAGAGAGAACTAGGACATCGCAAACAAATAAGACAAGTCACTTCATCAAAACTAGATCAAGTAATTCAGTGAATATAGATTTTCCTTTGCTGCAACCTCCGCGAAGGGAAATTACATGGAAACAATTTCGACTGAAAAATACATGAAAAAGATGGCTTGGGTCAGTTTTTTTTTCGCCGGTTTTCAGTCCACATAGCCGAATCGTGTTGAATAGACATAAGCTAACATTACAGCCGTTTGTCTGCAGTGATACAGTCTTAGCGGCTGGTTTTGGTTTAAAACATAATACAACTACATTGAAAAAAGGATAAAATTCGGTGCAACATTAAAGAGATTTTATTGAAAGGGCATAAATTTTTCATAAGAACAGGACTGCACAGTCCGTGACGTCAGCAATTGGAGTTTTATTACCATTATGCGAATGCTGCCACATATAGGACACGCAGCCATCAGACGGGCCCACAGGACATCACAAACAATTCAACGGCCTAAAAATCTATGTCACTCTTCCACGGACACACCTAGGAAACGACAGAAGATTAACAGTTAGCGCATAACATTTATCAAGAATATTTCAAGTTAACATTCACCAAATAGTCAACTGTTCAAATATTTATATACGGAACTGTTTAAAAAAAAAGTTTCATTTGTATCTCTATTATTATTGTTTTCCTCTTTTTCTGTAACGCACGCACTCACTCACGCACGTGCGCACGCGCACAGAAACACACAGAGAAAATTTTACACCACACGCACTACACTGGTGAAGACAGTGGAACAAAACAGATTTTTATGATTTATACTCTTGGACTACAGTGTGTGTGTGCATGCACGTTCGTGCATTTGCAGCGAGAGTTAATTCAACCACGTGTATTATGCGGCCCTGCATGCTCTTCAGTATTGTGAATGTGGTTTTTTAATAGCTTGTTTACATACCCATATGCACGTGCAAGCGTGCTTTTGGGCGCTCGTGCCTATTTTGAGAGACAATGTGCATGTCCGTTATAGGGGCGTGCTGGTGCCGCATTTTTTAACGAGCGCGTTTTTCAAAATCTTGTACTCATGTTCGCTCTCGTGTGCGTGCGTGGGTAGACTTCACTACCCACCCACCCACTCCCGAGAAATCCCCCCCTCCTCCTACCAGTAGTCATTTTGTTTCTAACATCCAACAGACACAAACAAGAGGAATGTTCAACCTGCACCCCCACAAAGATCGAACTGGTTTTTTCCCCTCGTTCTGTCATTTTATCCCTGACATCTAACAAACACAGACGACAGGAATGTTGAGCACGTTTTCGTGGGACCGAGACACAGACTAGCGATCCGCTTTGAGAAATAGGTCAGGCCCAACTGTCCCGCCACTGTCACTCGCTCTTCATCTTCGCTCCCACGCTGCAGCATCACTCCTAAGTCATCACGAGAAACTCCCCCTCTCTCGGCATCCTGAGCTTGAAACCGGCTGAAATGTACTCCATCACAAGCTGTACGTGGACTCACGCACCGGCCTCATGGCACGCGCATGCGCCCTCGTTTGTTTCGCACATGTCCAGGTCAGGTCAGCAAAATTAGGTCACAGAAACTTGGCCGAGGCTCTGCCAAGCGGAAGTCAGCATGATAGTTGCACGCTGGCCATTTAAAAATGAAGCTTTTCAGCACGAAAAAGGCCGGTGGAGAGGAAGCACACCTCTGAAATTTAGGTCACGTGGTCTAATGCTGTAGAGGTCAGGTGCTGACTGTATATGACTTGGATTTAAGCAAAAGACAATGACATTCAGGTCTGCCATAAAACAATGTGCAAGCGTTTGAAATTTTCTCACTCAGATTCATAATGAAACAACAGGAAATTTACAGAAAAATAGCCAGTCGGGACTTACAAAAACAGGTCAGTTCATGCAATGCCCCGTACACAAAGGATTATTGAAAAAGACTGTCTTGACAAAGGTATAGTTCGGGATTGCAACACAGGTCAAAAATTAGGCTTAGATTGGAAAGACTTGTAAATATTTCTCTGAAACATTTGTTATTGGTCCTCTCTGAACTGTAGAATTATTTAAATCTTCACTAACATCCGTAAACATCATAATATCTTGCCGTCTTCTCTACCTACTTTTCACTCCTCTCTCTCACACACACACACACACACACACATAAGCATGCACGCGCACACACTTCCAGGTGCATGTACGCACATACAAACACACAGACACAGTAAACAGGACTGGAGGGACATTAGCATCGCCTCCTCCGGACAGGACACTTTGACTACAACACCGACTGACAATGCGCTCGGCATACACCGTCTTGCTGGGCAAGTCTGGCTCCAGGAATCTTCGCACGTCCCTCGTTTAAAATACACAGTGCCCCGTTTTAACTTTCGCTTGAAAGAATTCGTAGCTTACGATTTACGCTTTGATGGTGCCATCCCATTTAACTCCAGAGCATCTTGTCTGAGTAAGTTGGTTATAAAGAACTTTTAATCTTATATATAAGAGGCCTCTTGTCTCATGGCAGAGTCTTTTAACAAAATTGTAAGGTTTTTCTCGAGTGCTATTTCCAAAACCCTCTTCAAGCAACTGGTATGTCTTTCAACTTTGACATTCCTCACGAAATGTCACATTTTGTTCATTACTTCTTTCTGTTATTCGGGATGTGGGGAGGTAACAGCGGTAGGAATTATCCTCTCTTGTCGCACCGTATTTAAAAAAATGCTACCTGAAGAGTGTTTAGATATAATTTATATTTTAAAAAAACTAGAAAGGGGATCGGAAAACTGGATGTAACAAAGACAGATCAAACGTACGCGATTAGGGCTTCGATCGCATGCGCAGGAAAAGAGGGGGAACCATGTGTAACTATATGGATGCATTTTTATTAATATTTAATTAAGATTTCCCGCATCGCCTGCACTTCATGCAAGTGCGAGATGAGGATGAAGAGGAGGTGGAGCTGGATGAGGGAGAGGAAAAGGGGTAGGATGAGACAAGATGTTCCTGTTTAGCCCAAAGCCCCCGCCTGGCTGTAACAGAGGACAAACAGCGTCTACTCGAGAACACAGGTAATCAATGACCTACGATGAGTCTCGACTTGTGTTGACTTTGTTTGTCATACAAAAATAACCGAGATCGACCCTGGTTTGTTGCACCACTGTATTTATAGTGACCTCAAGACTGCAGGGCTGCTCCAAGCTCATTACTTTACTCTTCTGCTCTTTCCTGCGGGGCACACAAACCTTTGAAAAGAAATAGAAACACCAGACACTCTACAACGCGCGCGCAAACTTTTCGTTTCGGTGCACATCAAAAGTCTTCTCCTATCGGTGCACAGCTGCGTCCAGGTCCGGCGCCATGAAACTTCGACCTTGGGGAAAAAGCGACAACATATTGCAAGGTGTACCTCAACCAGAAAATACAGGAGATTGACAGCCATGAAACGCAGTACATCAGATCCACAAAAATTATTACTTTTTCGAATTAACAAAAATTTCGCACTTGGCCTCATTTCACACGCAGTCGCGTTCACGGGGTGCGTCGCACAGAGATTTCAATTTTAAGATCTGATGATGACTGAATCATCTGTGTCGTGTTTCAATAAGCTACAAGTAAATCAGAGGCAGGAATGTGTGACCTAAATGTGGAAAGCATCTAAGGGCCTGGACGAACGTGCGTTCTAATTCACCATATCTGACTGTGGCGTGTTATGTAGCCTTTCAGAAAAGGCTTCTGCCCAATCCCGAACATTTCAGGCAAAAACTACGCATATATTCTTGGTTTAACAATCGTCGATACGATGCAACGCTGTCTCCTGGTTAATGTGGTTAACAAAAATGGCCTATGTTGCTGCGAACAGTCTGATGTTAGCTGAAGAGTTGAGCCCTCGCAGTATATAATTCTACCACGGTGTTCAGTCCCAGTGCATCCACCGCAAAACCAGCCCTGCAAGGCTCAGAAAGGAAAATAGAACGTATCGATTTCACGTCGCTGCTCCCCTGCAGGCTGTATGGGTTGTTTCGCAGATTCTCTCACACACATTTAACGAAGCACGCGACCTTTTCGTCTGGAGCACAGCTAGCGTCTCAGAATCACAGTAGAAACCCAATCACCGACACGTCACGCAAAGACATCTGGCTCAGAATCCATTCAGGGCAACAAGATCTCGCCCAGTGAGACAGTACAGGCTTGCCAATTAACTCTAACTGGAAGGTCAAGATTTTGAGACCGTTAGCCCTGGTGGGCCTCATTTTTAATATCTCGCTCACTTACACTTCATGTTTACATGACATTGGCCACGGGAAAACCTTCCTTGCAAGATCTCGCCTACCCGAGGGTCATGTTTGAGCGATCTCAGCAACTGAGAGGCCACGCTTGTGAGATCTCCCTCGCTGCTAGTTAACCCTGTTCTTGCTGACCGAGAATTCAGCTTTTCAAGACTTCACTTGCTGGCGGGTCACGCTTGTAATATCTCACTCACTGGCTTGCAAGACTTCGTCCACTTGCAAGTCATGCTTGCGAGATCTCACAGGCAGGTCACGGTGCCAGAACTTGTTCACTGTCAGCTCAGATTTTTGGGAGACCTGACTCCCTTGCAGGCCAGCCTTGTAAGACCTCGCTGAGGGGACCGCATTTGTAAGAGATTTCTCACGAGAGAAGGTCACGCTCACCACGTCACGCTCACAGGGTACGTCACGCTTGCGAATCACCTACTCCGTCTGTCGCGTCTGTCCTGGACTCCCCTGCTCCGGGCTCTGCCAGCCCCGTGAGTTGTCTCCGCCTGACGCCGGGGCTCTGACGCAGCTTGAGGATCAAAAAACGGTCCTTGCGCGAGTCTCTCACTTCCTCGAAGAACTTGTACTTCGGCCGGAAGTCGCAGTCATCGAAAACGTCCTTGACCGCTGTGCCGTCTGCTGACTGGATGCCATCGACAGTAGTGGAACACTCTGTGGCATCAGACGCCACACAAATGGTATTAGCAACAAGGTGATACCAGATACGAAATCAATCAATCTTTCTTTCTTTATTCCTTTCTTTCGTAAGTGCTGGTGTTTAATCATTCAGTAGGAAGATAAATAGTCGAGGTTTAAAAAAATGTTCAGGACAGGTTAGAAGGGGAACTAACAAGGACAGAAGCCTTAACTTTGTCGCATGGATTGTCATGTAGGTGGGTAGGGTGTGTTGGTTGGTTGGTTGGTTGGTTGGTTGGTTGGTTGGTTTACTAGGAGGGAAGGCACTTCCATTAGTGGTAATTTCGCTTTGTGAAATGGGGGAGGGGTATTGAAGGGGTTGGGAGGGAGGATCCCATCTCTCATCTGACAGTTTCCCTTACTCTCCTAAATGTTCGAGCTGTTCTAAGGGGGATTTCATTTAATGAAGCTTTCCTTTCTGCTAGTAGGTCGTCTGGGCAAAACCTCTTCCCCCCCTCACCTTTTCCTTTGTTTCCAACATAAGCTCACCCGTTCTTGACCACTAACGTTTTCAAACACAACTCCCCAACTTCCACCCACCATTCTACCGTCACACCTCGGGCAACTCTGGCCTCTGAACCCACTGCCCTGGTCTTCAAGAATGTTTACGGTTTGTACAGCAAACTAGGGATCTGTTGACGGAGTGGTGGGGGAAAGGGTTAAAGGTCAGGCTGGCGGATCACAATAAATGGCGTGGGAACAGCAGGAAAGCGAGGAGGAAAGTAGAAATGCTTTCACCTTTGTACGACCACCGTATTGGAATGATGCCTCGTTCTGGAACTGTGACCACGGTAACCGGCACCGCAGCATACAAGACTGCGTCAGAAAATGCTGCCTCCACCTGGCCGAACCAAACAGATTGTTCAATATTTATTGGTCAAACAAACGTGACTCGAGTTCTGTGCTCTATTCGTTCTTGCTAAGAAACTGGCGCCAGAAAACCAGCGCCATGAAAAGTGGAAGAAACATGATATATTTGTGTCAAATAAGGCTAGGCGTCCGCGTGTCTGCACAGACATACATTAATAAACGCACAAACATGTAGCCCACATTATTACGCAAAGGCATACCATTTCATTCCCGCATTTCCTGACCCATACGCACTCTAATACAACCATGGACTCTCACTCCCCTTTATCGCATTTCTTGCCTCCTTTCCCGACCTCAGATTTTTTTAAATTCTAATTTTAAATTTAACTGTCCTTCCACGGAAGCCCGCGGACAGGCAAGTATTTTGACGATTCACCCCATCACCGAAGTTCCCCAACAGAACTGAATTAGACGCTGGAAGGCTTTGTTACACAACTGGATCTGTCCTTCGCTACTTTTCGTTTGCTGTATGTTTGGCAACATGTTCTTACTCACAGCCACGCAATAACGGACGTCAATCACGCGGCATTTGGACAGACGAGACGGGCACGTGGGCGGCACGCGCAATGTGACGTCATGGCACTGACGTCGCTGGCCGGGCTTGATGCAGTCCTGGAGCTTGACCTCCTGCAGCAGCAAGGCCCGCGTGAACGTCTCACCGTACGTCAGCAGCTGCAGGCATGAGGAGACAGCGGTTAACAATATCGTGGGCACGTGCATCTATAGCCCATGGTAGTAACAGCATGAACAATGAGTGCGTACAAACCAATATAAAAATAATGCTAATTTATTTCATAAAATAGGATACCAGACTAAGAATTTATTCTGAGCGCTTAAAGACACGCGGCCGCGTCAATGACGTCAATGACGAGATGTGTCCAAATGGTTCTGGGGACTCGACAGTAAATACCAACAAAGGCCAAGGAAATACAAATGTTTTCCTTCCTCTGACGACTGTTTATAATCTATTTAACTCATTTTGCACTGTCCCCTTTATTTCTGTTGCTCATTTTTTCTCCGTGAACTTTATTATACCACAAGCACTTCGCCACATGGTCGCTGAACACAAGGGACTAAAAAAGAAGAAACTGAGACAAAACAAATAGTCGATTCTTTCTCTTTTTTATCTACTGACAGTTTATTTCTTTTTCAGCCTACATGCATATATAATGCGTAACTAAAAACCAGATATTTTTTCAATAATTGCCTCTATAACCTATTCCTATACAGAAACTTGACACGTGCATTTTCGGATACGGCTGTCTTTGCTCTGAATGGAGAAGACCAATTAAACGATCCATTTCTAAAGATAAAGAAACATTGCCAACCTTTTAAGATTTTTTATAATAAAAAAAATTTGATGTATTTTTGGATGAAAAGAAACGTGATGCGTTTTTAAACATTAAGAAACTTAATATATCTGCCACTGACCTTGCATGCGTCTTTTAACTGTCATTGTTGTGTCAGCTACAGACGCAGTGAGTTTTCTTTGTAATATTCAAATGTGCAACATAAAGGGCCTTCTTTGGCCATTCCTTCATAGTTCGTCTGGGCCCTTTCTCGCTGACGTCACCGCGTACCGTGATAAGATCTGAGATCCCATCTCGCTCGTTTAGAAACTGAGGCTACATTCATTCCAGTCGACTAGAAACAGCATAGTTATTTGGCTCGCTAAATAGTTTCTACCCTAATAGAACTCAGGATTTGTGTGTGTGTGTGTGTGTGTTGTGCAAGCGAATGTGCGTGTGAGAGGGTGTTTCTGAGAGCGTGCGTGCGCACGTGTGCTGTGCGTATGTGTGCGTACGTGCGTTTGTGTCGCGCATATGTGTTTGAGTGTGTGCGTGGTTGTGTGTGGGTGTGTGCGCGCTTGCATGCGTCTGTGTATGCATTTTGTAGAATGGAATGGACTAGTAATTTCTCTAAATACGCAGTTTTTGTGCTGATAAAGTCTTCTGATCTCCGCATGTCCACTTTTAAACGATTTCCAGCTTCGCTGAGACATATTAGAAGGACAATGAGACATATCAGTTGGACAATGAGACATATCAGTTGGACAAAGAGACGATAACTCTTCACTCAGCTACAGTCGTAAAACAAACCAGTTGCGGTTCCTACATTGACTTACACATGTTCTACACTGGGAATGACTCCTTATCTAATACGTATAACGCCTCCAAAATACAAACACAGATCATTAAAACGACTCACCAAATGCACTAGAGAGTGCAATGTTCAAGTTCCAACATAGTAAAACTTATTTTACGTCCGAACGTCAGCGTCGTGACACATAAGCTTGAATTAGTGACGACACAGTGCCAAGTGCACTTCTGACAAGCCATCAATCACGTAACAAAACGCAAAGATGCGGGATGAAACAAACTTGTAAGGCGAATTTATTGTCTACTCGATCCATCATGCTTCAGTGGCTGTCTTTTTTCCAGACACGCCCTGCTGGAGGGCTGTGCACTCTAGAAACCAGGCAGCTAAACAAGTCTGCATTCAAAAAAAAAAATATGGAAACAAGAAAGAGATGATTTATAGTTTCGATCCATTCCCCTCCTTCTATTTACTCTCTCTCTCTGCTGTGACAAATTCAAGTGTCCTCGTGTAATATACGTTTTATATGTTTTTTATGTGTTTGTACATGGTGGTTACCCGATTTTGCCCGCAAAATGAAAAGTCATTGTTTAGACTATTACTACTTTAGACTATTAATTCTAGAAGGGAAACGTTTTATAATGTCAAGTGTGTGTGTGGGTGTGTGCCAATATTTCTGTACGTGTGCATGCGTACGTCCGTGAACGAACGCACTCAAATACAAAATCGTTCTTTAGCCTAATACGCATCCAAGTGAGGACACTACATCATCTACATCTGGCCGTCTCAGCGAGGAAGCTGGAAAGATTACGCACAGGTCAGACGCCAAAAGTAGGCTTCGGAGGACGAATTCTGAATAGATAAAATCCTGCATTAAAATAACAAACCTTTACGGCTTTCTAAAAAAGCAGACTCCGTCTAGCGGACAGCTGATTCACTCCCTTGTCACATGCGCGCGCTGACAGGCGCACCGGCCGGCTGCACATTACTCCTGATACATACATGCGAACAAGAATGGACGAGCGGACCACTTGCATGAACGCCCATTTGTGTTTCTTTCCTTCTTCTTCTGTCTTTCCTTTTCTGGTTGCTGTAATATCGAGGGTGTTCAAGTGTGCAGCTCAGTCCATACGAGTGGCAAAGAGTAAGGAATTTTGCTGTGCAAGCAGTTCTTCGTGGGGGCCGTAAAAAGTATGAATTTTCGTTGCATGACATACCGCATGTCCCTATTTTTCATCTTCCTAATGTAGCTTGTTGTTAGAGAACATTTTTATATTTTGAAGAATTTTATTTAACAGTTATATTTCAATTGATTCTCTTTCTTTTTACTTCAGAGCCAAGGATCGTACATCCAAATGTATGCTGCTCCTGCAATTTTTGTCTTGTTTTCTAGAGTATTAATGTATTATACTTAATTGTAAAGCAACCTTACTACAGCTCAAAAAAAAAATCCAGGTGGGTTGCTAAATATAGATTGTTTCTATGTGATATCCCCCTCACCACCACTACACCTGATTGCTGTGTTCATAGCATTAGAACCTTCTTATCCAGCTACAGAATAAACCAAGAAGAACATTAGTCAACCGTCTAGACCTTTTGAGATAAACCAAGGAGACATTCTAGAAAAAAAGAGATTAAAAAAGTCAGTTGTGACTGGGCAAAGACTTATAGTCGAGTGTAACGTAATGAGTTGGCCGTTTCCATCGTGCAACGTCAGGAATGAAAGTTATCTCATGACTGGTTTGGAGAGAACAGGGTGATGAAAGATTGTAAGGACAGGAAGGGTGGCTGTGGGGGAAAGGAACTGTGGATAAATGGATGTGCTCCGCCCATACTGTTGTTGACATGTCTCATCACTCTTTGAAAAGCAATTTAAGGAACTGATCCATTTTTTCTGTGATCGATTTTCTCAACGACGATCGTTTAGTGGGGTTTTTGTTTCATAAAAAGTCTATCCCATCAGAATACAGTGATAACATTATTTGTCGGGCTATAGGGAAGAGAGGTAAGAATGTGGTTAATAAAACTCGAAGGCAAACAGAGTTACGTACCCTGATATTTGGACGCTTTCCGACATTCAAACTATGTTCTTTGCTGTTAGACGTTCTCGTCCGCGCAATATATATATATAAATGTCGATCTAAAATCAACTTCAGCTTCCCTTATTTGGTTTGGTTTGGTTTCTTGTTGCAGAACAATAGAAAGGAATGGAGAAATAAGAAGCGACGACAGGGAAATATTGCTGGAGGTGCGGACCCGACTTCTAGGTGGCGTTGGTGCTGAAGGAAATAGCCAGGGATGAGTGAGAGCTGGGGAAGTGGGTGACGTGTTTGGGGTGTATCTCCGTACTGGCAGCTCAGGCCAAACCACGAAGGGGATGTAGGGGTTGGCTGGGATCCTATCACTAAACCATGCAGTGACAGATGTGGCTCTGCTTTTTGCGGTGATATGAAGCTGCAGCGCGGACAGGTAATTCGAGGGAGATTTGAAGACCTCAGGATACAAGTCTTTGCCACTGCTAGATTCAAAACGCAGGCCCCATGCTCGAATGCAATGCTGTACGTCCGAGGGGGCAATAAATTAGATGTATTAAGGTTACAGATGACATTAAGAATCTGATCCCGCATAAGTATACATGTATACAGCTGCACGTGTGTGTGGATCAGTGTGATCAAGCGTATTATGTACTGCATCGTGTTTACAAAGGTGCATGATGCACTGCATTGTTACTTTCTAATGTTCATTGCTTGTGAAAAATAAACGGAAAGGAGAAGGAACGAAGGAAGAAAATCAGACAAATCAGAGAGAGATTTTGCACCTGTTTCAGCTGAAGGCGACAGGGTCCCGACTTCCGGACGCTGTTGTTGCTGAGGAGGACATCGGCTTTGATATGTTCACCTGGCACATAGGAGCGTTTGAGCACGGACAGGGAGCAGGACACACGCCCCGGTCGGCAGCACGTGGAGGAGAAGGCGCGCTCTGCGTGATCCTCTAGCGCGTGGCGGGGCTGCAGAAAGTCAACAAGCAAGCGTTCGGAGTCAAGGTCGCGACAGGTCACCCGAACATGGAACTAAATTTACCTTAACAAGGATGAAGCACGAGGCTTGAAATGCTTTCGTCTAGAACTGGAAAGCAGTGAAACGGATTACTACTTTTAAAATTAATAGTCATAAGAGCTTATGACGAACGTGAATGAAACTGCTTTGGTTTGTAATGTAATGAATTTATTTTAATTCACAAAACTAGGTATTTTACTATGTTTGAATATAACTCCGAGGCATAAAACCGCCAATCATGTAACTGCTATTTCAAAATTGAAAACCGACAACGTGCGGAACTGATTTTGCATTTGAAAAAGTTACTTTTACAGTTAATAGTAAAGGGTGTGTATGAAGCCACTTTCATGTCAAAAACAGTTGCTTACATTAAGTTTTGAAAAAAAATTAATACCTATTGTTAACGTCAAAACAACTGAACAAGTAAACAACAGTCTGAGAAATGTTTCTCACAAAGAATTAATGCAAAATCGGTTCCACAGACTGATATAACATGTTTGATATTTTAAGCAAATAAGCAAATACTATTTATCCATCACGGATCCTTTCTGTAACAGAGATTAAGTATGTTCTAATTTGAAAAAGGGTGTTTTTTTTTTTTTATATTACTACTCCTGGGCCGACTTGCATGAGCATTCGTATCTGCGCTTCCGGTCATAAAAGTGATCCTAAGACCTGATCGCTCTGTGTACTTTACGTACTCCGTTACACATGAACAGGTGACAAGAACACTCGTGCAGCCCAGCCCTGTTCTCCACACTTACGGACGGAGTGCGTTTTTCTGAATCCCGTTTGGAGTCCAAGTCCCTCAGCACAGTCACGTGACGCTGTGTCGTCATATCCGCTCCCGACGTTCTGGCCAGCAGACCGTGCACAGTGTAGCGCACGCTGGCCTCGGGCCCCTCGAAGGAGCATGGGATACCGTCCGGAAGCTTGTACTGGAACGGGAAAAGGTGGCGCCCCCTCTTGAGTACCTCTCTGCTCTCCCACCGGCCCTCCTCTGTAACTGTACAGCCACAGCTGACGTCACAAGTCTCTGCATGTCATGGCGGCCAGCGGGACAGGGACAGACACAGACAGAGCAAACCGGACTAGCACACAGCCAGTGATTACGGCATCAGCATCATGTCAGAACGAAAAGATAAACAAAAGAAGGAAATATTAAGGAAAGACAGAAAACGGGAAAGAGAGAAAAAGAAGAAAGCAAACAGATTAGAACACAGTCATTTGAATTCGCCATCTTAGCTTGATTTTACAATGAATTAAAGGGAAAACAAATGAAGGAAGAAGGGAAAGACCGAAAACACGAGAAAGAAAGAAAGGAGAACGAAACTAAAATAGATGGAGAGAAAGACTAAAAAGAAAGAGATTGAAAGAAAGAACACAAGAAAGCAAACAGATTAGCTTTTGGTTACGCCATCTCCAGCTTTTTTAGTATGAGAGAGAAAATGAAAGACGACAGGAAGACGGCAAACAAACAGGAATGACATACAGACAAAAAAGGAAATTAATTTTAAACAACAAAAAATATCCTCTGCTTTACAAATTTTTTTTTTTTACAAAATCTTTTAACATTTAGACAACCACTAGTTTTGCAATAAATCTAAATCTTTAGTGCTCTGCATCTGTGGACGCTTCGAAATGGGGAAAGGGGGGATAACGGAAAAACAAGAACTAGATTTGAGACATGGGCGCAGCACTGAATTATTTATGTTTTTAATGGACTCGCGTCTCTTGCGGGCACGGCAGTCTGTGAGTTGTGTCAGAAGACGGGGCAAAAACCAGTGACACCGTGTAGCAGAGAAGTAAAAACACATCGACAGGCTGTCGGTGATGTGTAGGAAATGTTTGCGCTCCCTGTCAAAACCAGTGACAGCGTGTAGCAGAGAAGTAAAAACACATCGACAGGCTGTCGGTGATGTGTGGGAAATGTTTGCGCGCTCTGTGAATCCCAGTCAAACAGATCAGATGACAAAAATGACACGGGTTGTGCCACATGCTGGCTGAGAAACACGGGTCAGCTGATCGACATGGTGGCCAAGTGAATGCCCAGAGTGGGCTCTGCGGCCCGATACTGGAGAAAATATCGACTGTGTAAACTGTGCCGAGTGCAGACAAGGTCAAAGCTGGCTAGCCAGTGATATTGGTTGGCTGCTTATTGTCTGACTTCAAGTCAGAAGAGAAGACTTTTATTATCATGACGGGAGTAGAAAGGGAGGTGGCAGAGGACGATGGGGGGCGGGGGGGGGGACGAGGAGTGGGAAGGAAACCGGAGTGGCAGATGCCACGTGCAGACAAAAGTATCCTTGCTGGAGACGGGATACGAACTCACGACCCTCTCTATCGGTGCCAAGCACGTTATACCTGGCATGCCAATGAAGGTTTGGTACTTACTGTCAAAGGATGTCAACAATCTTCGACAACTATCCATCAGCAGTATACTCCTTGCTCTTTTTAATCAGTTAATTGCAGTCTGTCCGTTTCCCTTCCCATCCTCCTTCCCACCTCCCCCCGCCCAATACTTCCCACCCACCATACGATTCTCCGAGTCATAGCCAGAAAAAGAAAATCGTCAGTCCTAACACGAAATCACTCCCAGTGAGTAAAAATGAGACGGAATGCTTTCATTTTCAAAAGTCATGATGGCAAAGTACTGTTTGCATGTTGCTGGTTTGTTCCACTCTGCTCTGTTCAATATTTTAATTTTTGTTTTTCTTTTTAAACGTCGTCCTTAACCAGTTGCAGGAGTAGCAAAACAACAATATGATTTAAGAACAGCAAACTGCCTTGAGCCACGCGAACATCACGCAAGCGACGATCCTTTCTCCTTCAAAAGGCTTTTGCTTTTGTTTCTAGAATGTTCTCATCTTTTTGTGCGACCACCTGCCGCCTTCGCCACCCCTCTTCATCCCCCCCCCCCCATCCCCTCGTCTTGCCCCGGCAACCAGCGATAATGAAAATTGAAAAGCAGATGCCTGTCAGCATGGCTGCAGTAAGTCGTAGATCCAGAGAAAAGGTCGTGCCACCGACACCCACTCCAGTAGGACAGCCTGCGTATATTGATCGCAGGTGGGGGAGGGGGACGGGGAGGG
>SMGT01007821.1:147796-165160 GCA_004794575.1 Lanistes nyassanus
TTTAGCTGGAGTTTTGCAGGTAGCCCGCCCAACTGGTAGCCCCAGACTTCGCATCCATATGTTAATATTGGAACAATCATGCTATCAAACAAGTCAGCCATCACATCAATAGGTATCATTAAGGCACGGCACCTTCTAATTAGGGAGAACATTGCTTTAGATGCTCTATCGAATAGATCTTTCTGGGTGACAGCAAATTTGTTATTATAATTAAGTTTTATGCCTAGGTAAGTGAAATCAAAGACAGTTGCCAGTTTTTCGTTACCAATATAGAATTCAGGTATATTTCTAATTTTGCCCTTAGAGAAAACAATTACTTTGCATTGTAGCCATCGAGCTACATCGAGCCAGTGGGGGGGGGGCAGGTGCTCAGCCATTGTCAGGGGCCCTAGATCTTGTGACGGCGGGGCTGCATACAGATGTGTAAAACAACTACAGCATAATGCCGGGGAGGGGGGGGGGGTACGTCATACGTACGCATGTTTGACCACATATAGTTATGCACCTTCGTGAGTCATCCTGACTCCTGTAAATTTCTGTCATGATCTAATCGATATGATCAATCATGCCATTCTCGCCTAAACCAAATAAAGCAGAAAAAAATCAACAACAAAAGCAAACAAGCTATGGCACCAGTCGTCAAAAACAAGATTCCCCGAGCGACCATTGCGTTGTTTGGCCCCCTGCTGACCTCCACACCTCTCAAATCCCGCGAGGTTCGATCATCGGCGTCACTAACGCGCCAAGTGACAACCATGGGAACAGAAATTATAGGATTTTCTGTGACCAAGGATATTGTTTGGACATATAACAAACGAGTTGGGAGTGACGTGTTTATGTCCTGCGTAAACAGTGTGCATTTGTTCAGTCAGCTATACCGCTCCAAAGAATTGAAAGAACAGTGCAACCTCACTCGTTATGTCATGCCAAAACCAGCCTGTAATCACAATAAAGCTGAAGTGTAGCTCATTCATTAAGAAGGCTATAATGCCAGCAATAGACTAACTGGGCTACTTTTACTACAAAACCAAGATTCCTTGCCATGAAAGACGCAATCCACATATACAAAAGTTAAATCAGATGCAGCACAAAATAATCAATAACACTGGTCAACAGTCATTTTGGTACTGGAGTTCTGTCATCTGTACCTTAACAATTTCCACATGCTGATTCTAAATCTGAAAACCGTGTATGTCTATCACGTCCCGTTTCTAAGTTATGTGTCTTTTTGTGCTTTTATCATGTTCGTCGATAACTCTGCCGCGAAGCGTCGGTATTTTCCTGTTTCTGTGTGTAACACACAAGATCAGCGAAAGAATGTGTCCAGCAGACTTCAAAGTATCATGCTGGCTTTACAGCTGGCGACCAAGATAAAGCGCGGGCACCTTATGTGTGCTGCACCGTCTGCTATTCCGGCTTAACACAGTGGCTGAATGACAAACGGAAGAAGATGCCTTTCGCTGTTCCCTTTTACCAGATGGAAGGAAACATATGTTTCTGTACTGATATTAATGGTCTCATGCGTGAACTGGGATATGAACGTGTTTCTGACGAATTGATTCAAGTAAAGCAAGCTTTAAGGCGGTACATTTAGATCTGTTCCTGTTGCTCATGCAGCTGGGTTGAAGGGAACGTACGAGCCGATGGAGACACTTTTAAAACTCACACGCTATGCAGATCACCAGTGGAACCTCTGCGGTGATCCCAAAGTTGTGCCACTCCTTCTAGGTCTGCAAATGGGGTACAGCAAATACATGTGCTTCTTGTGTCTTTGGAACAGTCGTGATGATGCCAACCACTACCTGAAGAAACGGTGGCCTAGTCGAGATGAATCCATAACTGGCAGATACAATGTGAACCACCTGCCGTTGGTAGATCGTGAGAAAATCTATCTTCCACTTCACATTAAACTGGGTCTCATGAAACATTTTGCCAAGGCGATGGACAGAAATGGCGATGGGTTTCAGCACCTAAAAGTACATTTCGTTTAGTGAAAAGTGAAGCCAAAATCAAAGGTATTTTTGCTGGACCCGAAATCCCTCAACTGATCCTTGATGATGCGTTCAAACAGAAGCTGAACGCAGCTGCATCAACAGCATGGGATGTTCAGCTGGTTGTTCAGAATTTTCTTGGTAATCACAGATCAGAGAATTAAGCAGAGCTTGTGGGGAACACGCTGGCAGCATATAAGTTAATGGGTGCCAGAATGTCACTGAAAATGCACCTCTTACATTCTCACCTCGACTTCTTCCCACCCAATCTTGGCGATGTCAGCGATGATGCTGCAGGAAGGTGATAACTGGCATTATGTTCTGGCATTGCCATACTGGACAATGGCGCCTGGTCCTATTGCATGCAGCGCAGACAATATGAGGGGCTCTCAAATGTCATCTCCGTAGACCACAACAGTGAGGCCTTGCACAGGGTGCAAGGGTATTTATTCTTCAGGAAATGCCCATCTCTCCCCAAATCATGATGGCACCATCACCACTGTTCAAGCTTCTTCACACTGGCGTCATTATAATGGCCACGCTGTCGACTCCAGAACTGGATTCTACCATCATAACAAATCCATGAAGAAATTCTGGCCCCCTGCTGTCCAAACCAGATGACAAGGACCCAGACCAGCCGAGCACCGCGATGAGCCGGCACTAGGACAGGTCGCACTTGGGGGCGCCTTAGACGCTGGGTAACCTCACGCAGGCGTTCCTAATGGTCTGCTCGCCGACAGTGACAGTGCTGGCTGTTCGCAGCTGCCCGCTGAGTGTGCTGGCGGTGAATATTCTCTCCTGTGAAGCCAACAGGACGACAAACCTGTCAACCTGTCTGGACGTCGATAGTGGGTCGCCTGTGCTAGCTGGCACTTCTTGTCTGGTTGTAACGATCTCGCAATGTCACCGAGACTTACAAGGGTACTCCCAATTGTCGACTGACTTCTCGGACCCCGATACCTTCTGCAGCCACCCAATCGCCCTGACGTGAGCCCCATCACTGAGTCGTCATCTTGCAGGCATGGTTACAAACTGTTTTTCCACCGCATCCATAAATGCCCACTGCACCTGAATTGTGCCGACATCACACATCGTTTGCATGTAAATTGCGGGTTCTGATTCGTTCAGTTTTGCTTTTTCACCAGCACGCGTTTAAATTTGCACCAATTGTCTGGCATCTTCGGGTGCATATCTTTAACTGCCTCCTGGTATGCTCGAACGATCAGCTCTGATTTCCGCGCACACTGACGTTCATTGCCGTCACGTGAAATAAAGCGCATCCAAACGTCCGGGGTAGGACGGTGTTTTGTTACAAAATTACATACGTCCGTGATCTGGCTGATAAAGTGCAGTTGGTCTTTCAATTCCTTTGAGCGGTATAGCTTGTTCGCCCCGTTTCCCCACGCGATCATCATCATCGTCGTCGTCATCTTCTCCTCTGTATCCCTTTCCCTCGTCCTTACAGGCTGTTTTTTCTTCTTTCTTAGTTTTCTCAAGACCTGCAGTTCAGATCATACGGCTGCCAGAACCCAGATTAATTATAGTGAATGTACCAACATTCCCAGGGACATAAAATAATGTTGCTCCGTATCGGTTCAAAAAACAATAAACTACGAAGTCTACACAACAGAAGACCACCCCCCTCCCATCTCTTTGTGTCTGTGTGTGTGTGCGCGCGCTTGTTTATGCGTGTGCGTGTATGCATGTGACTTCTGTGTATGCGCGCGCGTGTGTGGCTGCTTGCACGCGCGGCTCGGGGCTGTAAGATCGAAAGGAATCAATCGTAGGACAGACATCGTTAGCCTCAGACGCCAAGCAGGTGGGTTGCGCACTGTCAAGGACAAAGGAAGTTTTGCGCCCTGGCCCCCGTCGCAGCATGACCTGACGATCTCGTCCTAGCAGGCGGCATTGTTTTCCAGAGAACAGGCCTGGGCGTCCAACCAGCGAGGCTAGAGCTTTCAGGAAATATCCATGTCGATTTCCAGTGATGAATGGAAGGTTCCCGTGAGAACATCGATCGTGATGGATGAGGTATACGCGATTCACGCGAGGTTCATCACCTTGCCGCGGGGTTCCGCTTTGACGCGTAAGGACCAATCAGGACAGTCGACGTGATCAAATCAGCGTTTGGGCCGCCATTTTGTACGGGGTTTTCCATTACAGCCTGAGAAGTGTCGATCGCTAGAAATGATATAATGGCAATCCATTCCCACGAGCTCTCCAACAAGTCTTGGATTGGTGCAATAATTTTGAGATACTTAATCTTTTAAGAGCTCTGGGGCGCTCTACAGGCCGTTGTAGAGGGAAATGAAAGTTGTTGACTTGACCCATTGTGTCTGTCTGAAGTGTGACTGAGAAAAATATTGTTCTAAATACATATCAATAACGCTACTCTCCTTTCCCTCTCTCTCTCTCTCTCACACACACAGATCGTACTATTAATCCAGTCATTCAGTCAATCAAAACCCTATTGTTGGGGTTGCCTATTGGTTTGTTTTAAAAATGCTGAAATTAAAAAGGAAAACAAAGAATATTTAGCAGCCACAAGAGGTCTCAGCCTTCGTGCATGGTTAGACGGTCAAAGTGCACAAAGGTTCAATCAACAGAATAAAGGAACTGGGAGTAAAAACTTCGTTTCTATGGTCCCAGCAAAGACATTTGTGAACTAAACCTTGCACACAAGCTGCAGGGCATGTTGCTTCGCATCTCCCTAATCACGAACACTCCTCCTGCACAGAAAACGAAAATGTATCCGCCCGCATAAAAATCTCATAAGGTTACTCTTATTTTCCCTTCGCCCTCTTACTACTTGAGGATATACCAGGCAAACAGAAGTCACGTGAATCCCGAGGCCTTTGACCTGCAAGAAATCAAACGCGCCCATAGCGTACGCCATTTTACTTTTTAACGTCACAAGGCGAGCTAGTCGTGCGTAAGGTCTTACCACAAGGGGACAGACAAGGCCGGGGAGAAATCCCAGTTTCACGTCTGTTTGCGTATCGACCCGTAAGGGGAGAGGAAAAAACCGTAGAATATCTGACGGGGCACTACAGAGAGTCGCACCGGCAGGGGTGGGGGTAGAGACTAGGCCAGGGCTGGAGGGAGAGGAGGAAGGGTAGTGGAGGGATTCGAGTGGATCGATACAGCTGCTAAGCCCTGAGGCCAATGACTCGCGGTTTGAGTTCACGGAGGTGTTTCGTTTCGAAGCAAAACCATAATCACGATGATCCAATGTAGTTTCAATGTGATTCACCTCTGACATGGCACGTGATAAGGCTATGCCACACGAGAAATATGAATCGCTGTTTCATTAATCATGAATTAGTATCTCTTCTTGCAGTGTGAAACCTGCTTTTCTGAAATGGTATGCCACACGATCGAAGCAGGCAGCCCACAAACACAGCGAGACATCACACGGGTTCTCTCCCTTCAGCTACCAAGATCCACGAGTTGTTCCCGCAGCTGTTTAGGTATCTAGGTCGGTAGTCGGGATCCACGCATTTAATTATGAAGTCCAGTGCGCTTTCTTTATTTGCTTATTTCGATAAGGTTTATGTCTAACATCCGATGAAGCCTCATGAGCTTGACGTATATCAATCAAAATAAGAGTATTTTCAATCGAAAGTTTCCAAGAGGACCAGTTGCTTTAGCGTATTCATTTATCAAGGTCGAGGTCGACCATCACATGGTGTCGATCGTGTATTTCATTGGCTCACGAGCTCCTAATCACGAAGCGCAAATCATGCAACACGCACGAGGTCTAGAGCACGCGCTGGGCTCGAATCACGATTCTACGAATCAGTCTCTTGCCACACTTGAATCATCCTGAAGCTACATTAAATCATCGTGATTATGGTTTTGCTTCGAAACGAATCACATCCGTGTGGCAGAGGCAAAACTGCTTCGATTTTCTGGCATAGCATTGCAGCAAAGCAGGTTTCGCACACCAAGAAGCGATACCGATTCGCAGAATCATGATTAACGAAACACCTATTCATGTTTCTCGTGTGGCTTAGCCTTCAGCCTTCGCCGTCAGGGCTCAAGGTTCCATATTACGTCATCTAATAAGTTACTGCGGTTTCTTTCACATACATAGAACGCCTCTCCCTAACTCGATCTGCGTCTGCGCGTGTTTTTCGTGTTTGACGCGCCTTTTCTGGCAATGTTCATTAAACGAAAGTAGAGAAAGGGTTTATAAAAGCTTGTATGTAAGGAAAAAGACACAAAAACACTCGTGTAACCCAGTACGATTTGGTTTGGATTGGTTAATTAATTGTGTAACGTCAGGAGCCGTATTCATGGCTGGTAGTTCGGCCTAAACCGACCGTGATCAGGTGACAAACCGCTGGTTAGCGACCTTTGTTCAAAATTCGTGGACGTATGCGGGAGTTAGCTGATCGCTTCTAACCAACGTTATCTGAACGATGTTTGGGCATGCGCAATGAGGTTTTATCCCGAAATAATCACAACTACATGTCGGTTATTAGAGGTGGTTAATCCTTCATAAATTAGCAGTCCCTTCAACCAACGGTTAAATTTTAACCGTCGGTTCGCTAACCGACAGTATTCCAGTTTAGAGTCTGTTAATTAACTGCTGGTCATGAATGTTGTCCCAGGATAACAACGAAAGTTGTCTTGCTGTGGGGTTCGGGGGAGAGGACATGCCATGAACGGGGGGGGGGGGGGGGGGGGGGGGGGGGGGGGGGGNNNGGGGGGGGGGGGTTGAGAGACAAGGAGGATGACACCAGTCTAGTTGCAGAGTCCTCGAGGACCAGCCGAGGACACTATTCAAGAATTACACTTTCTCAACGACGGCCAGTTCAGCCGTACCTTACACTGCGATGACCACTAACCAATACACGCGCAGAAAATGACATTTGAAAAGTCATGAGGAAAATACACCATTCTTTGACTCGTCAAAACCACGTCCTTTCCAGACAAATACGCGAATGAAACGAAATCAGTCCTAAATTAGTTTAACCATCTGTAGCAAAACATCATTTAATTTTCAGTTGGGTCGAATATTCCTTACAGAGACATTTTTTCACCAAAATCCCCGGGAGAAGAACTTTGTGGGGAGAACTCTTTCCTCGAAATTGGACAAAGTCTTGAACGCCCCCATTTAGTCGGTATTTTGCGACTAGTTTCATCCTACTTAGTCCAATTGTGCAAACCCGCATAAGAATGGGGGAAATGTAAGAATGTCAGTGGGGGTACCCTTAGAAAACATCATGACTCTGAGGCCGTTTATCTAACGTCGTTATTTAACGTCGCTACTTAGTTTGCGTCGAGGGTCCAAGAGGACTCCAGCGCTGGGACGGGAGAAGAAGAAAAGCGATTATGAATGGCTGGGTCCACGGCAGCCATTTTTCTTCAACCTCTGTGGCGGATGGAATAAGTTTTCGAGCACACGCAATGCGCATGCGCTGAGGGTGGGGGGAGGGGGAAGGGAACGCAGCTCTCAAGCCGTGCCCACGTTCTGCCGAGTCTGTCTACTCACCTTTTCCCCACAAACAGAATCTGTCGTCGAAGTAAATCTCCTCTTTCTCGTGTTCTATCTCTGTTCGCCGCACTCCATCGTTGACGTACTCCCGCCATTTGGCGCGCGCAGCGCCCCGGAAGCGAAGCTCGACTCCTGCAGGCAGAAAACTTGATGAGAACCAAGGCGACAAGAGATCGAAATATGGTGTGCATTCGTGGGCTGTGCGTGCGTGATTATGTCCGCGCGTGCGCGCGTGTGTGTACTGCGTATACGAGAGAGAGAGAAGGGAGGGAGGAGTTAAAACTTAAAGAATCAACGGAGTGTGTGAACAGCTTCTGAAAGAGACACCGTTTCAATCTCTCCCTCCCACACTCACTCACTCTTTTACTCACGTGCCCACGTGCATGAACAGAAACATAGCTGGACGGGAAGGTGGCCTATGAATAAATCCTTACCAAAAAACTTCGGTTCCTCTACAGCAGAAGGAAGAGAAGGCAAACCTTTTTGCCAAAACCATAAATCTAGACCAGTAGGAATATCTCTATGTTATATTCAGTAAAACTGTGCATATATGATTTTAGATATGCTGGAAGTCTTAATATTCAGTATAGAAAGTTTATGTGGGTGCTGTGGGTGGGGGGGAGGAGAAAATACATAAGACATGGTGGGACAATGACATAAAAATGGACAGAGAAGAAAAATGGAAGAATGAAATAATTGAGTGGTAGATGACCGTCCCACCCCACCCCCAAACAAAAGCCAAGGGTGGGGACCAGAATATAAATACGAAATACTTTAACCCACTGATGTAGCAAACCTCAAAAGACAAACCTGAATGTGGCAACGCAGTCGTTTTCTCTAATTGCATGTTGTTTCGAGTGAGGCAGTTGTCTACTTGTGTAACGCCTCTGCTAGCGGGGGAAAGCGGCATTTACGCTATCATGTGATAATTAATGTGAACTTGCAGTCCGCTGGAGGCCGAGCTCCAGTCTCGCCATAATGATGTTCCTGTTTGTTCCGAGTCTAAACGGTTTCCACACAGCTTTCCCTCCATTCTCGCTTTAGCCGAGCAGAAAAAAAACACTTTTCTCGTAAGCTGTTTTCGTGTATTGCCCGATATGTTTTTAGTTTTATGTCCAGATGGCATGCAACCTCGAGGGCAGATAAGTCTCACGCTTGAACTTCGCACACAATTGGCTTTTGCGATAGCTAAGAAAACTTGGAATGATACTTTTCTCTTGTTAGATCATATGGGAATCAAGGAAAACGAAAAGATATTGGCTGTTTACCTCGACTACGATGCAATCCTTACCTCGTCTCTCTCGCATGCGTGCGCGCGTGTGTGTATGTGCATGTGTCCTATCTAAGGACAGCGATGGTAACGATGATGATGAAGATGATGCACATGCCACTCTGCCAAGTCTCATCACGCTACCCCCTTCTTCCAAAAAAGCAATCACGGCTGGCAACCCCTCCTCCGCCGGTAATTATTCAATAATGAGGTTCTCTCTGTGTCCAGGCTTGACTCTAACAGCACCTTGTCATGCGAAGCTGTTTTATTGCATGTCTGTGTTGCAGCTTTCTGTCGTGTTGGGTCTGCGAGATTAGTAGCCGAGGCCTATTACCCCACCCCCCCCACCCACCCCTGTACCACTGGTCTGAAGAGAGACGACCCACAAACTCCGAAAGGATATCATTTCGCGAAGTCTCCGATCAGTATATTTGAGGAACAAAGATTCAGGTACGCCCGTTCCAAGCCTGCCTATTTGGACATATTTCTGCTGGGTGATTCGAGCAGCGCAGCGAGCGTTCATGCACGCACGGGCATGAACGGATCAGCGATAAGGCAGTTGCTCAGATCCGACAAGCACGCGCCATGACTGAGTAACGACCACGAGACACGTGCAAACAAGAGCGCACACGGCTTCTCCGATTGTAGTTCGTCCGCGCGTTAGTTCGATCACCCCAGGCCGACCAAGTACAGCGCGGCATGCTTTGGTTTGCACGTGCAGCTAGCTTTGCTTCAGTGAGAACTCGAACGTTGTCGAAGCAGGTCTCGCTTGTCTGTGGGTCGCAGAAATATATCTGTAGGTGTTGGCCAAATGTCAAGTTTAAAAATATTTAATCTGAGACTCGCGCGCTCCATTATCGCAGCGGTTTGTTCTTGCACTGAGTCAGTTTTCTCTGACCCAGAAGGAATATCGGTTTTATAAACACTGTATACAGGCTTAGATACAAGAACTGCAACGCATTTCACACGCACAGCCTGGCAGGTAGGTAGGCAGGTAATTTTAGAGGGACAGTGCTTCCACATCGCAGGGATTTTACACTATGGGATGGGGTCCTTTTACTAAGCTATGCACCGAAAGAACAACCAGACTGAGCTGCAGTCAGACGACCACGCGGACAGAGTTTAATGTTTGGGGAAGATGGCCGAATGGCGTCTGCCCAAAGTTGAACTCCAGGATATACACCTTGCCCCCCACCCACCCTTTTTTGGCCTCTCCTAGATTCGAGACAGCAACCTTCCATCCGATAGCCAGTAGTCCCACACGAAGAGCTATCCACCCCATCACACCGTCTGCTGTATTCCAAAAGAATAAAAACATCATCCAGTCAATGAACAGTCACTTTTTAATACCAGGTGTTTCGACTGTCCGCGTCAAGTGTGCGGGCGAAACTTTATCTTTTCGACTTTTTCTCCGTTCCCCCTCCACTTTTCCTTTTTTCCTATTTTTTTTAATTCATATTTTCTTTGGAGTTTTTTTTTTTAGTTTTCCCAGTGCGTTTCTGTACTTGTTTGCATGTCCGTCTGTGTTTCTGTGTGCGTTCGTGCGCAGATGCAATGTGTATGGCTCGCTGAGTAACGCTGGGGGTGGTGGGAGGGATAGGAACAACCGAGAGGTGATTACAGACTATACTCAGTCCGATATTTGCAGGGCACCTCACAGGACACAGGGCACTATAGCTACATATCCCTCTGTGTGTGATGGTTGGCAGCAAGCGGTTCGCCAATCTCAGCGTGAACAGCTCTCGAACTGAAAAGAAATCTGCTTCATTAATCAGCCTGATGACACTTGTCGTATCATATCTCTCTTTGCTGAAAACATTTTTCTTCGTCGACGAGGGTATTGAGTGTGTCCTCTCTACAGGCAGTGAAAGCTACACGAGAATTCGGATGCGAAATAAAATGGCTGTCTTATTGGACAATGTACTCAAATGTGGAGTTTGCAACCATTATCTAAAGAAAGGTTACCAATTGAAACAAAACGACTCCATGCAAGCTGGACTCCCATCCTGATATTCGCGATATCGCCCCACACTAGACTGTTTTGATGATTGCGATAACACACACCAAATGCAGTTCCACAAACACAGAAACATGAAATCTCCATCAAAACCTCACATGCACCGACGGACGGGCGGACATAAGGACAAACGGATGGACGTACGGACGGACGCATGGACGCATGGATGGATGGGTGGACGGACAGATGGAGTGACCGGGGCAAAGAAGTGGTCGGTAAGGTGGAGGCAAAAGAAAACTTTCTGCAAAAAAAGGTCGTTGAAGCAACAAATACAAACTTGTATATACACTTGTGCTATTATTACTATTTCCACACATTTTAATATCATCATCTGTGTATATATACTTGTACAATTATTACTAGCATCATCGTCGTCAGTGTATTTACAATAGTTCTATTATTACTATAACTATTATCATCACCTGTGTATATAAGTTGTACAAATATTAATATTATCATCATCAGTGTATATACACTTGTTCTATTATTACTATTATCATCATCAGTATATATATATATATACCTGTACTGTTATTACAATTAGCATCGTCTTTGTATATACACTTGTTCTATTATTACAATTATCATCATCTGTGCATATACACTTGTACTATTATTACAGTTATCATCGTCTGTGAATATACACTTGTTCTATTATTACAAAAATCGTCTGTGTATATATACTTGATATATAATTACTATTATTATCATCATCAGTGTATATGCACTTTTAATTTTATTACAATTATCATCGTCTGTTTATATACACTTGTTCTATTATTACAAAAATCGTCTGTGTATATATACCTGCTCTATTATTACTATTATTATCATCATCAGTGTATATACACTTGTAGTTTTATTACAATTATCATCGTCTGTGTATATACACTATTATTACTATAACTATTACTATTATTATCATCATCTGCTCCATTTACAATAACTATATGTTCCTAAGTTATTGTGATACTATCCTGAAGAAATTCTTTTATTTTATAAAAATACAGGGAAACATTACAGACAGTAAGTGTAACCACGCCATCAATACAAAATAGTGATGTCACGCTATAGCTTTTTCTGCTTCTTTTCAGAGGAACCAAAACACAAAACGGAGTAAATATTGTCTATGTTCCGAGGAAAAGCGGAAAATTTTCTGCCCCGACCGATTATAAAAAGGTGGGACTTTTTTTATTAGAGATTTTAAATGTTTATTTTCCAAGTGTGAATCAGGAAAGATTCTTGAAAGGAAACCTTTCAACAACTTTGCACTGTACCTCCATTGTACCTCTGTCACGTGCTCCTGTTGCCCACAGAATTTTCCAGATTATCTGCCGTCAGGGAAAAGGCCTCTCATTATTTGCCCACGCAATCCGACGCACTGTTCAGTCGGTAATCCGCTTACCACGGCAGTCTGGCATGAAACGACCTGATTGTTTCGTTGCCATCAGAGAAAAATTCTCGTGCTGCCTGCCACACCCTGCTGTCAGGACTTTGATGTCAGCGGTGTCGCAGGTAGCCACTTTACCCGTTCTCTTTCTGATCTGGTAGACTGCAGCCACACTCCCCTTCTGATGGCCGCACCCCACCCCCCGCTCCAGTTACTAAGTCCGTTCACCTCCCCACCTCTTTCCTCCGCCACCATCACGGGCGCGCGCACACCTGACGCCGAGCAAAAGTGCATCTCAGTTCTATTAAGAATCCGACTTGCTGCAAATATCTCGCTCACACGGACAACAGCACGCGCACAGTGTGACGCACGTGGGTTACCCATGGCACGACGACTAAGCCGGGCACTTCATGAGGATTGTCATCGATTCACTCTCACATCGCCACAATCGTCTGACAATTATATTCTTTCGGCTCCGATCGTTGATATCATCGGGACAAAACACTGCGTGAATGCTGCCTCGCGTGATCTTCGTGCTGTCAAACAAGAGGTCCCGAAATCCCTCCGCGCACTGGGTGCATCACGTGCATTTTTTGGACGTGGACAAGAGACAGGCACTCCTAACACATTCGCAAACTGTGCGTGACGCGACCAGATAAGTGTAATAATAAGAACTACGATGATATAATTAGGAGACACTAACCCTTTCGAACTCGATTTACGTACAATTAAGAAACAGCAAACAAATAAAAACCCGGCGTCTTCGTGAAGTGTAGATCCCGGAATCAAAGACACACATCTCTGAACTGGGTAAAAGCCAAAAATAGAAGACATACATTCATCACGATAAAACATCAAAAATGAAGAAAATGGGTTTTTTTGGGTAAATACCGCAAAGCAAAGAAATTGCCTAAAAGACTATGAATTTCGGTATTCGTGCACGATACACGCGTGTGATGTCTTGTCTATAAGCGCATTTTAGGGTCACTGAGAGCCGGGGGTAAGAGACGGACATTAACACGATGACAAACAGGAGGCAGGGACAGCGGCATTACGACCTCAACCAGTGGCGTCTACTCTGCCACAAGGCTCGAGGCTTTCAGCAAAACTGTCTCTTGCCGCACACCCGGTACTGGTACGTGCGGTGCCTCGGCAGCCAACAAAAAATAGGCGCTCGTATGACAGACGGAGATGGGCACTGACCTGCTATGGTGACCGCTGTGGACAGGTGGACAACCAGCGCTCCGCGGATTCGATCCCCAGAGTAGAAGACCAAGTCTTGATGTTCAAGATTCAGTTCAATGGATGCCGTGGGCGCCGCCATCTTGGTTAGAACGTTCCTGCGGGGTGGAGGGGGGTGGATGGCACTCTCCTACAACCCCTGTCCCTCTCTCCGGCTGCTGGTACTCTCGTGGAAGTGGAAGGGGAGGCCTTCGCCACCACCCCCGAACGCAGCGGAGCAGGACAGGCCACTAGCAGCGGTTCTTTGGCGCGGAGCCGCTTCCGCCAGCATCACCATCACTAACACTGACACCGCTGCCGCTCACAGTGCCGCGCGATCGCCGCTGCCGCCGCTGCCTGCCGCTCCGTCTAGCCCCACTTCTTCCATAGCGCTGTAGACGGCATCGTCAATTCAATTCCACGTCGCACGCGAGTTTCACGAACTGTGACCAGACATGTGGACAGCAGCGTTGCTGGGCCTGGGTGCTGCAGACATCTGAAAGAGCGAGCGAGAAGGTAGGTGGCTGGAAGGGAGGGAGGTTTTTAAAAAAATGAAGGCCAGCACGAGCAAGTGACGTCAGGTGGAGTGACAGGCTGACTGGCCCCTTCCAACTAGTCCTGCCCCTTCCGCTGGGGAAGTCTACGGGCTTGGCCGACGCGATGGATCGCGTTTCGTCGACGTGCGAGCGCTGTTGATGTCACTGGCCCTTGGTGCTGTCATCAGCTCCGAGCCGATACCCAGCTGCCGCCGGCGACACGACAGCGTCGCTCGGTTTGCAGCAGCAGCAGCAGCGAGAGGGAGAGGGAGAGAGAGACGGGCGGGGTGAGGAGGGGACAGCCAGAGCACCGCAGCAGCTCGCAGCAGCAACAACAGTTAGCGCATGGCTCTGGCACCATCCCGCCTGCTTGCCTGTCACCTCTCCGGCTTCTGCCCGCTTTCTGCCTCTCGCGCGTCTTGCGCCAACAGCAGCAGCTACCCGCGGCAGGCACGTCCGACGCGACTGAAGGAAACCTCTGCGCTGCTGTGGTGGTGTTGCTGCGCCTCTGCAGCAGCCGCGCTGCGCTGTGCATGCTGTGTGTGTGCGTGCGTGTTTCCGCGCATGCAGGCTCTAACGGCGTGCGGCCGGTCAATCGGGAGAGCTGTGTGTGTTGTGTGTGTATAGGCTATCCTCCGACAGTCTCGGGTGTGCGGCAGCTGTTCTGTCCTACAACGCACGGCAGCATTTGACGTCACAGCCGCGCACGTCGTTTCGTCAGCCTTCGCAGCCAGCCGCGTGTGGTTTCCATAGCAACTACTACTACTACTACTAGGCCAGTAACAAAGAAGCTGATGAGAAGTGAACCAACGAGATGTGCTCGTCAGCTCAGTTCCCAAACACTGAAATTAAAAGTTAATTCTATTTCCAGAAGAAATATTTGGAAACATGATAGTCAATATATTTCTCTCTGTTTTGTAAGTGCTGCTGAAATCCTTGCGAGCAGGGACACCATCATATTTTCTCGGCACGCGTAACCTGCGCGTAAAACGCCAGATTGCAGTAAACACACACACACACACACACTATCGAAATACACAATATCTGTGCTTATTAATAATATGCAGGATATCTATTATGCCACACGCGGAGAAGGTGGTTTATTGTTCACAGACATGGTGAAATTGCAACATCGAGTTTACATCTGTTCAGAGAAATGGATTCGCGATCGACGTGCGCAGGAACGTCGAGAAATCGGACTTGCGCGCGATGGTTGCGCATCTTTTTTACGCATCGGCACCACGTTTGCTGACGTACGGCGGTGAGATTAGCCAACAACGCTAAGTGCCCGGAGGGAGGGAGGGTGTCGGAACCCGATGTTGTAGGTGAGCTTTGATCCAAGTTCAGCGGGTGATGGTTGACGAGGTGGACTCCGAGACAGAGGCAACGGGCTTTCGACCGGCCAAGGGACTGCCGTGAGTAGTGTTCACAGCCAAGATCAATACACGGAGACGCATGGCGGCAAGGCTGTATGGGGTCCGTACCCAGGTTACCCTTGGGCCGGATATACGTCATTGTCGCAGGCACACGTTGGACGCGCCGAGAATCAGGTCTGCTGGATTCAGTGGCAACAAGTGCAGGCACAGGAGAGACAAAAACCAGTTTGTAGCCTAAGCAGAGGTCTTTGTCAAACGTTATCTATCCCGCCTATAATTTCCATAAAGTTATTATTGCTTGGACAGTAAACACATGGGAAGAATAAAAAAGGAAACCCCACTGGTTAACTTTTTAAATCCATGTTTCTTCTGTAACAGGGTCGAGCGGTAGCGGGTCCTGTTACTTTCTCAATTGTGGAAATGGCTCAATCATCCCTCCACTCTGGACACAGCAACACAAGACGTCTTCACAGCTCCATGTAAACTTTTATTCTCCCTCACGTCACTGTGAGAGCACAGCAACTAAAGAACGAGCGACTGACTCGAAGCTCGCACTCTGAATGCACTCCAATCAACTCTGACTGAACTAAACTTCTACATTTGTTCTCCTCTTTTTAACCACGCTCCTCGCACATTGTCGCTGACCTTTCGCCCTCGCCTCCCGCTGAGATGCTCGGTCTACCCTTGTTCTAGAGCGACCCTGACCCCCTTATGACTCTAAGTGGCCCTACCCTTCACTGGGGAAGCCTGGTCGCATCTAGATTACGTCAAAGGGTTTCGGTGGCCTTGGACAGTGAGTCCTTGGCCCTTCCCTGCACAGATACCCTTTGTTTCCCACTCTTGAGTAACAGAGGACCAGTAAGGTGGATGATGCTACTATCCACGACTAACAGGGAGTTCAGGGGCCGGTCGGGTAGACGCCAGGGCGTTACGTAACCACCACCCGGCTACACTTCCTTCCAATCCTTTAAAAAAAAAATTCTTTAATTGTAAGTCGGGGCCGCCTGTAGCCATTACAGGAGGTTGTGGGTTTGAATCTCATGTCGGGCACCCTTTTTTTCTCTCTGAACGTGGCACGTGGCGCCTTACCTGTTTGCGGCGCTAGCCGTCGAGGGCATTCTTCTGTAGATTTGGTTTCCTCCCCTTTCCTATGCCTCCGCCCGCCCCATCACTCTTCATTTTTTTTCAAGGGGAAAAACTGTCCGTAAAAGTACAAATGACTGCATTGTCTCCCCTGACACAGAAGGGCCAGCTACTTTTTTCAATAACAAGGACAACAACAGCATAAGTGAGTGCCTGTGTATATATATATATTTCGGAATAACACACACACATATATATATATACTGAAAACCAAAAGAAATGGAAATTGAGGGAGCTGGTTATTTTATTTGAATTTTTTTCTTTCATTCAAACAGGTTTGAATATATCAATTTTCGAGAAAATCGGTACAGTGGGTCTTTGCACAATGTGTGTTCATCTGCTGTGCCGAGAAAGAGTTGTCCCAAACGCCCGAAGTCAGAGTCCAAAGTCAGTAGCGTTGACAAAGGCCTGGCACCTGGCGGGCATGATGCTGGGGCCTCCCCAGCGGTCGTAATGCAGGATGTTGTTGGCGTGCCTCTCGTTTGAACTGGTCTACGATAAGGAGGAGGACGGCCGAGGGGTTATAGCGATGTCATCCGAACCCAGAGGCACTGGTTCGCTACCCGCACCACACCACACTTCCCTCAATTGACTCAGCTCAAAGATATGCTCAGCTGTAGATGGGTACCTGAACCATGGTACAGGGGAGGTAACGCAGTAAGGGAAAGGAGATGGCCACATGTACACTCAAATGGGGTTCAAGCCCACGAATACAATTAATTAAAGAAGGAAAAACAATATCTGATTATACAGATTTGGGCAAAACAGATTTTTTCGATGTGCAAAAAATGTTTGCACAGTATAAGCCGTTAGAAAGATAATTTGGTTGATGTGTATTTGCTTAATTATAAAATGAACGATGCAAATGCACATAGCGGAGATTTCGCAATATATGCATCCTGCACTGGGGGGGGGGG
>SMGT01007821.1:165187-198916 GCA_004794575.1 Lanistes nyassanus
GGGGGGGGGGGGGGGGGGGGGGGGGGCCACAGCGTTCAGGGGACGGCTATGGAGTGTCTAGAAGTTTGGATAATCCTCGGCCACTGCTGCATTCAAACCGATGCCCCCGTTGTTAGAAACCAAAACGATTTCCGTAGTGGGGAAGGATAGCGGGACTTATTTCTTTTTTAAAAAATACAGGTGCCTTTACTGTTTCAAATAGAGCAGTCAAAATATCTGGATACTGTACACTGTACGTCTAAGAGTTCCTAGAAGCAGAAAATTGTGTAGCTTATATTTTGAGGTGTACCCTGCAAAGCATAGTGACGTATGTGGCCTGTTAAAAAGAAAACGTTGTCTTCCTTTAAAAAGTGTTTTCTGCTCGGCTTCTGTACATGTAAGGTGCAAGAATCTTTGAACCCAAGAAGAGTGCTCAGGTTTTGTCTTGGCCTGGTGGTGGATGGAAGACCTAAGGAAGTTGTGAACAAATGTACTTTATATTCACACACAGTACCAAATGGCGTCTGTTTGCTAATACACAAATTAAAGTATAAAGTTTGGGTTAGCTAACACTAATGACGTGGACTCCGAAACTTAGCGATAGAGTTACGGCCAGGAAAAGACAAAGGGTAACTAGAGTGCAGACAAAAATTATGTCCTTTCCAGAACATTCAAAAATAACATACAGTCCCTAAATCCAGGGACACTATACACTTGCGAGTTATTGGGACTTGTGCAACGGAATACAAACTAAATTCTTAGAAATAGATTGGTCTATCAATAATTTTCAAATTATTTAAAAAAACTTTAAAAGCATTTTAATTTATACTTGAAGATGTTGTTAATAATAATACAGAATAGATTATCATAGAGAAATTGTAGTCATTTCTTTTTCTGTTAGTTAAATCAATTATGTTACTTTTTAAAAGAAAAGATGCACAGTAATTGTCTCCCTTCAGTTTCTAACATTTATCAAACACTCCACGCTCAGCTTGGCTAGGGAACGCTCCCGCACGTGCAAAGTTTTTACCATCTTGCACAAAGATTTTGAAGACTGCAGTTTGTGACGTCTGGCAGACCGTTCTCACCTGGTCGTTTCAGTGAGAGAAAGGGTGACACAATTCGTAATTGGTCCCACAATGCACTGCGGCACTTCTCCTAGATATATATACCTTGACTGCGCAATTTTATGATGAATAAAGTTACAGGAAAAACAGAAAGATCAAAATCGCAACTGCAACTTTTTCAAGAATTTATGAATTAATGTCGTTGTTGTTTTGCGTGGAAATGGTGTGCTTCTACCTCGCGGTGATTTTGCACTGTGGGGAGGGTAGAGTGGGTTTCGGGGGAAGGAAGGAAAGGAGAGAGAGAATGGATCTGCGGTTGAGTATTCTGCACTGGTGGTGGTCATGTATCGTCCACAAGTTAGTTTTTTTTGTCATTTTCGCTGACGGTGGCTTTACCTGACCTGAGTCCCTGCTGGTCAGTCCTACTGCGACCCTATTCCTGTAATATTCTATTCATCTCTACCTCTACGGTACTACATGTGATATAACTTTGGTTTGATATCCTCATTTTATTTTTAATTATCTATAATTAATGTATTTATGTTACTACCTGGATGTCATTTCAGTGATATACACCCTCTTACTAGTACTATTATGTCTAACGATAAATCTAAATAGCTCAATAGGTGTTTACTACGTGCATTGTCAATTTCATTAGATTATATGTCCTTATTCAGGACATTCAAAAATAGCATACAGTAACTACATTTAACAGCATAACATAGGCAGGTATGGAAAGGAATACAAACCTAATTGTTGTAAATATATTGGTGTCTTAAAGGTTAAGAAATATTATTTTAAAGTTTTAAAGTATTTAAAGTTTTATTCGCTAAGTTTGTTTATAACAATAAACAAAGGAATATCATATATAAAATAAAGTGATTAATTCAGTTTAACGATTAAAAAGATAACTTTTAAAAAGAAAGTAGGTATACCAGTTGTCTCCCTTTAAGGAGCTTCCGAAACGCACGGTTTGGGAACTGCTATGTCTAGATTGAGGTATGGTAAGCTACTGTCACTGAGGTGTGTCAGTGGGACAACAGTAGGTCACAATATCCCCACGGCACTTTTACACGTGCAATACCAAAAGCAGTTTAATTCCTGCTGACGTTTATGCGCCTTGAAAGTATGCATGCTCCTGTTTACATTGCCTGCATAATTTTATGATGAAGAGTGTAGCTCGGCATTTTTCACTAAAGGGAGGGAAAATGGGATGGTGGGATGGTGGTAAGTGCGAAGAGAGTTGATCAAAATACAGGATAGATGGGTTCCAAGGTTACCTGGGCCAAAGAATATGGTCATGTGCTCGCGTTCGATGAATCTGAATGGCTGGCGAATTTTTTCCCGAGCAAAACACACGTGGTTGGCTCAGTTGGCTGGGAAGCAATTTGTGGCTGTTCTGTGATTAAACAACAGATTGACACTGATTACGGCATACACTTGTGTTGTAGTTCATTGTACGTCGTATGAATGTGTCTAAAAGACTGGTAATTGAAAAAAACTCCAACATTTTGCAGAGTTGGAGTTGTGCACTTGTCGGCCACCTTTGAGGTAAATAAAAGCTTTCATACAGCAATAGTTTATTTTAATGTGTATGATAAATCATTTGTATAGCCAGTTCCTAGGTACTAGTTAGTAATTAGCGGTGACGGATAGGGAACTGGGAGATTGGGGTGGGGGGGGGAACAGAGGCAGGGTGCTAGACAGCGGGGAGCGGAAAAAGGTGAAGGCCGGTTTCATGAGAATACTTTACGAAAGGTCACACCCGGTCATTCTTGAGTCACTCCCTCTAAGAACCAATTTCTAGTCAGAAAAGGTGCCAATCTCTGAATTCTAATTCTCTGCGCTGCCAGCGAATCGTGATGAATTCACTGCACGCATTGTTCCTTGGTCATCTCACACACGTGACTGCTGCTAGAATTGATTTTGATCGAGTTGCTTGCGTATGGTTTCTGTAATATAGTATAGCTGATCGAGTGTTGTACTTTCGATATGAAAAAACCCCATTTGCTCTACTAATATAGATAACTTTTAAATTCTGGTTTGCAACAGTTTGCTTTTACTAAACGTAGCGTACGAAAGTAAGGGATTAGTTTAACTATATCACAAATGTGTGCACACATCGACTTCTGAAACACTGGCCCACTTGATTTCAGAACGTGTTGTTCTGTCAACAGCCCACTAATTCTTCTGTAAATATGTAAATATCTGCTATATAAGTGAGAAATCAACCCAGGTGAAACTGTGTTCCAAACACAACAACAACAAATCTGCTATATATATATATATTGGTCTTAGCACAGTGTCAATAATATAGCATACCTATACAGCATGTGTCGCCATAACTTCTACTGTGACCTGTGATGTCTCTATACAGGTCCTTTGGAGGTCACAAAGAAAGGGGACCGGTACATTTTGAGAACGATAGGCCACTTTTCAAATTTTGAAGACCTCTTTCCGTTACAAAGGAAAGATGCCGCCGGGGTATGCTTAGCTATCCACTTCTTTATATTTCGATGATCTTGCGACTGTATGCCAAGATCAATTTTATTCTCATACAAGTTATATTTATGAACGGGGTGAAACTATTCTTACTTAGTTTTGAACCCCAAACATATCGGTCAGGGGTGCTTCGCCCAACTATAGTTGGTTTGCCCGAAAACTGATTCCTCGGTTAAACCAGCCAAGTTTTCATTAGTTTACATAGTGAAATAAGCTCTCATGAGTGTTCCAAGAATCATTTTTGAATACAAAAGGTTGTGTTGCCAGCAGGGTGGGGTGAGATGGGATCTTCGCTGGACTCCAGCCAGCAAGCGAAAGTCGTTTGTTGCAATTCTAATCAAACAGATTTGAAAAAATCGGTGGTTTGCAAGCGGTACAGCAAAAATGCAAATTGTTAGATTCGTGTTTGTTTGCTTTTATGCAGACGGTGCCTCCACCTGGTAGTGAGTTCGTACTAGGTGGGTCTATGCCATCGACCGCTAGGTACAGAAGATGACCAGAGGAGCCGTCAACGCTAGTCAAGCAACAAATAGCAAGAACAATGCAGATCCCAGGTCCCAGAAAGTGTCCTTTGAAAGGACAGTCAAAAAATGCATAAGCGTTAGTCAACTGAAGGGAGAGGGGCCGGGGTTTCGCGACCTGATATACAATTTTTATAAATACACTAGTGTCTCTAAAATTTCTATATGTAGTTAAAAATTTTCTCAAAGATTTTAATTTTCATCGGATATTTTGTTTTTAATATCATTGAACATATTATCATAGATTATTCTTAGTCATTTGTGTCCTGCCGTAAGAACAAATTCAAATTTACTTTTTAAAGAGCTTACGTATAAAGATAGTCTCCCTTAAAAAAAGCTGAACGATATTCAAGGCCGCGACTATAACTGTGAGTGGGAAAAAACATCTAATCAAACAGATTTTTTTTAAAAAATCAGTGGTTTTCGTGCAGTGCATACAGTTCAATGCAGAAGATGACCAATGCGGAAGGGCCATGGACACTAGTCAAATAAAAAATATCAAGAACAATACAGATTCTGGGTTACAGAAAGTGTCCTTTATGACAACATACAGCCATAACTACAGATACACGGATGCAGAAAATGTTGCATCCTCATTGAGGCAGATAAGTATGACCACACGCTCTCTTTCACACACAGGGTGTCTAATGATGCGATTAATAAACAGTCTCCTGTTGCGAGGAACCAGTTTTTAAAACTTCCACTCAAAACAAACACAGGCAGAAATCACAGAAAGAAACCAGATATGCTAAGTTTAGAAGTTGTGTCCTCGAGAGGACAGATGAAAATGTCTGTATATTTTTAGATTCGGCAATAAATCGGAGATTTCCGCAAGCTGATACAACTTACAACTACACTAGTGTCTCTGTAATTTCTAAATGTATTTGAAACAAATTCTGAAATGACTTAATTTTTATTTATTACATTGTTTCAAATAATATTCAACATATTATAATAAATTATTTCTTTCCCGTTATAAAAATAAATTAAACACTTACTTTTAGAACTTACGGATTTCGATAGCCTCCCTTACAAATAAAGCTTTGCTCTAGTAAACATCAGAAAAAAGTGCAAATCTCTATAACTTTAGTGAACTATTCGAAAAAGAAAGTTCCGCAAGCTTATACAGATTGAATCTATTCTTATAAATATGCTAATGTTTGTATAATATCTAAATGTATTTGAAAAGAATTTGAGAGAATTTAAATTTTGTCAAATATTTTGTTTTAAAAAGCGTTCAACGTATAAGCATTTTTCTGGTGCAATTTGTTACTACTTACTGGGCTTAATAAACTGTATTGTATTGTATTGTATTGTATTGTATTGTATTGTATTGTATTGTATTGTATTGTAGATTATTCCCAGTCATTTCTTCCCGTTATAAGAACAAATTAAAATTAACTTTTCAAAGAGCTTACGTATAAAGATTATCTCCCTTATACAAGGTTCGCGAACTGCTAAAAGGTTTCCAAGGTTTTAGGAAAGGAGGTGTGCGTGGAGGTTGTATAAACCTTGACCACTGCAGCATTCGAACCTGCAAATTTTCATGTAGGTGTGTGATGTATTCACCTACAAACTAGACACTTCCCCGTTGTTAGAAACCATCACGTTTGGCGCATGCAGTAGAAGCTGGTAGGATGTGGGGTGAGGGCGGGGGGAGCAGATGACTCGCATCTATAAGAAAAATATGTGTCTATATGCTGTTTCGTAGAGCCATTTCAATATCGGCGTATACTTCGCACTGTACGTAGAGAATTCTTTAAGCATAATATTGTACAGTATTAATATCATGTCAGACCCAGTGTGCATGTAAACGGTACTAAATTTGTTCCCGAATACAGTTTTTTTCTTCTGTCTGAAAACGCTGTTTTCGAAATTGGAATAAACTATTTGCTCCAGGAAAGACCGAATAACTTATTACTGAATAGCGAGCTGAAAATTAGCTTTTCGGATTTCTATGCGAGGCCTGTTGTTGGTGTTTGTCCCTGGTTGGTACTCATTTCAAACTTGGAAACAAGCGCAGACGCTCCTTATAGGATATGGTGTCCGTAGGACAGTCAAAAAGTCGATTAACTAGTCGTTAAAACTGACACCTATACCGCTGAAGCTCACAAAAGAATACAAATTTAATTCTTAATAATACAAAAGTGTCTCTACAGTTTAACAAGTATTGAAAAACTTTCAAAAAATTATTTTTGAATTCAAGTATTTTGTTACTAATTAAGGCTAATAAAATATCATAGGTGATATTTTAATTAGGAGTACTTTAAAATTTTCTTATAAAATTTTCTTTATTAAAGATGGAAACTATCAAAAAAATGTTAGGAATGATAGTAACGGGGAGATTGAGAATAGAGAGCTAAGAAGTCAGAAGTGTTTTGGAGTGCGTAGAGAAGTTCGCTTGAGAGGGGGGAATGGTAGAAGATCCTTGGAGTCGTGCTGTGTGCAAGGAAGTTTTTGGGTGTTTCTTAGTGAACACCAGTGTCTTCTGGAGTACCTTGTTTGGCAGCGGGCAGTGGAAGTATTTATGTGTTACGATCACGTCGTCTGGAAGACTTCTTTGTGTCGGCTACATTGTGGAGTTACGCTATGTGAAAGAAAGTTCCTGTGTGTTCTATAGTGAACACCAGAGAGTTTTAATTCTGCAGTGCTTTGAGCGTTTCATCAATCTGTGGAAATATTTCTTATCTGTGTTACGCATGCGTCGTCTGGCGGAATTCTTTGTGTCGTTCCCGAGAGGGCAAACTGGCGAGTGGATATAATTATATATGTGTAAAGCAGTCTTCTTTGAAGTGTTGGAGTATTTTCCTGTGGTTATTGAAGAAAAGGTGTTTTGGAGTACCACTTTCACTTGGAGTATATTTATGAGCTTTCGAGCTTTTCTCGCTGAAGAAGCCCGTTGGAGTTGACACGTCGAGCCCTTTCTAGTTTCGTATCCCGGCGCCATCATGGTGTGACCACGAGTCTGCGTGATGCTGGGGTCACCGACCGGGAGAGCTATACTTGCTGAACGGATATTTCTGATTGGGTAGCAGACCCATAGATTGGTAACGTGCATATTTTTTGGTCTTATGTCGTTAATCTGAACATTCGTGAAAGCAGGGCGCAGACTGTTGTGATGTAAGTCAGTGACTGGAGTGAACTACAAACATTAATGACTTTATTAGTCAAGAAGGCTGGCGGATGAAGTGGAATTGGTGAAATATAACATTGATGACGTTACAGTAGTATTGAAATCTGTAGACTGAAGAGAGTGAAAGGTGCGTCTATCTTTTGAAAGGCTACGTTAGTCTGGAGTATGCAGTATGCAGTAGGCCTATGTCTTGAATCTATTACTATTTAGAAGCTGGTGTTGAAGGGCGTGTGCACAGTGGTGAGTGTGATTGCTGAAGGGGTGAGTGTGTATGCTCTTTCATTTGGAGCTGCCTGCTGGGGTTTTTAAGAAGTTGAAAATCTTATCTGTGCGTAGTGAAATCGCAATGTGTTGGCCCACCTGGCCATCGGGTAGGGGTATATGAAATGCATGTTATTTGAAATGTGATTGACGTGAGTGTGAGTTATATTAATTTAGAGGATTTCAGTAAACCAGGTAAGTTCCTGTCTTGACTTATCTCCAGCGTGGTATTGTGTATCCTGGCTTTGAAGATGGGCGTGTCAGGGAGAAAAAGAGTTAGTACGGCAAGTGTGTGTGTGTGTGGCTGTGAGAAGCAGACAATAACGGCTATCCCAAGCAGCGGAATTGCGGTTTTCTCACACTGCCATCTGCAAAGCACCATGCACAGAATCGATTAGATCATTAAACTTGACCGACATCTACACGGATATATATTTAACATGTACAACGGTACAAGTACATACATATATAATACACAGGCTGGGACTCTGAGGTACGACCGTAACGTGGACATCGGTCTGACATTTATCTTGGGCAATCAGGTGTCTACGACGCTGACAGAATGAAAGCTGGAGCCCACCGGCGCTCGCTCAGCCATAACGACCCGCCGAGGCGCCGTGCGGTTAGCGACACAGCTTGTACGCGGTCTCAGATACCCTCAACGTCCCACCTCTGCAAACGGCTCTTGAGCGGGCTGACAAGGGCTGGCACTGCGCAAAACTTCTTAGCAAGTATCTTCTGTTCGCGGGCCACTGCTGCACAGTGTGTTTCTTAACGGTAAGGAGTAAAAAAAAACAAACAAAAAAAAAACATGTTAATAACGAATGTTTATATAGTGTGTGTTTCATTCAAGATAGAGCGGACTATTTTGTTTGAGGGTTTTAATTTTTCCTTTTAAAACGAATTTCACATTTTTATTTTGTCACCTATAGGCGGAGTTACATTAAAAAATTTTGTATCGATGATAGAAAACATTTACTTCTGAATTTATGCTCACAGTGTTATGTTAAAATACCTTAAACTGTAAAAGGTCTCTAAAGCTGTCGAATGCCAGACTGTCTTATCACCTTTTAACCGTTTTCCGTTGTTCGTTAATAAAATGAGTACTATTTCTTGTTAGTATACTGTTTACAAATGCCATGCTGCCATTTTCTAAATGTAACCACACACTACCCGCAGAAGCAAAGGATCGAGCTCCTGTCATTTAAAACTCCTGCATCAGATTTATTTCAGGCAGACGTCAGTGCGCTGATCGATGTATTAGAACAGATTTGTGCTGCCTGTTAGCGACACCCCAGTCTTTGAAAGAAGCCCTGTAGTCAATAGGTTTTTCCAGGCCAGTCGAAAACTCAAGACATTAAAAAAAGAAGATATAGATTCAATCAGGCCACAGTTGCAATGTTGTCTCCATCTGTGTATAGCGATCGGCTTTGAATTGCTTTGCTGTCCCACACGCCTCTTCGGATAGTTATGCCCCACTGACTGTACAAAACTCGACAGTCTTGCTGCTTCATGGAGCACAGACAGTTGGTGGCCCGTTCTAGGTCTAGAAGGTGATTAGCAAAGATCAGCAAAGCGTGCCAACATCAAGACGCTGTTAGTTTAGTCCTGGGAGTTATGATTGTATCACGCCTTACGCACAGAACAAATGAGTGGAGTGTTTATTCTGTGTTATCGCTCCATTGCGGCAGTTCCGTGGGTCAGGTGAGGGAGGGGGAGGGGGCAAAATGTGCATGGTATGCTGAACGATGTGTATAAGAGTAAATTCGTGAGTGTGAAACGTACTGGGGGAGGGGAAATAGTGCAAGCATACCTGTGCATATTTTCGTAAAGTTTACGTGTGTGATGCGAGGCACGTAGCCTCTCTAGACGGCGAGATTTCGCAGCTTTTAGAGATTCTGAGGCAAACGTTGTGTCTTTTCCTTTAATCTTGTTTTAGACTCCTTCATTTATTTTTATTCTTTAAGCTTCATAAAGTCGTCATTAAAGTCTGCTATTATTGAGAACGTTAATTGGATATCCGATCGGCTTAGCTCCGTGTCCATTCTACCTGTCCCTTCAAATATGCGCTCTCCTCGCATCCTCCATCTGTTTCTTCTCTTTCTATTTGTCCGTTGCTCTTTCCTCCTCACTCTTAGCTTTCTTTTCCCTCTTGCTTCCGTTCCCTTCCCTACTCCCTCATCCTCTTCTTGACCTCCCCTTTTGCTTCCTTTTTTCGCTCGTCTCCCCTCCGTTGCTCTTTGTCTTTCTTGTCCTTCGCCCCCCTGTCTCTTTTTCTCTCTCTCTCGCTCGCTGTCGGCGTCGTGCGCTTATAGCCAATAATTTTATTCCAGCGTCTCTGCACAATCTCAGGCCCGTAAACCACCGACATCGCAGGCACGAAAATGACTAAGTGGTTTGTGTAGTGTGCAGCTACTCACGCTCAAGCGCTCTTGTCGCATACTTTTGCTTGACCTAAGCTTTAAGCCTGTTCAAGACCGCGGCAAACAGTTGGCCGTAAAAAGGCGACAGCTGCAGGGCGGTGCTTGGACATGTTTGCGCGCATGCACGTTACCTCGAGACTGGCTGTCGGTCTGATAATCTGTGCTTGCTCAGCTGTTGAGACACCGAGTCCCAGCGGGAGCCCTTACCCTTGAAATTAAACTTGCGAGTTTTAGCTGTAGCTGGGAGCAGGCGATTTTATAATATATTATTAATTACATTGCACACGACGAACTTGGTTTAGGCGCATTTACGTATAACAAATTTGAGCTTGGAACTCTTGAGTATATGCCTGCCTTGCTCTTCTGCCTACCTACTCACCTGTACATATATGTCTACTCACTCCTTTCAGAGAAACGCGCGCGTGCACTCACACATCCACACACACGTACTCACACCTGCAAGCGAGTGCGCACACACAAACGCGCGTGCATGCACGTACCCACATAAATACACATATACAACCACTACCGCCACCCCAGCCACTGCACCTGCAGTGTACCTCTGCTTGCATTAGTTGGATGGGGATTTAAGGAGGAACGGGGTGGATGGGGTGCATGCAAAATATGGATATTATCGCTGTGGCAGACAACAAAACTTGAACGACGTTATACTACAGTTATAATTATTTTATTGCACATGCAGCTACCTTGTCACACGAGAAATAAATCGAAGATAAAGCAGATCTGATGCAGGACAGCGTCGGGAAAGAGGGCGGAACCACTCCTCTAAACTCCAGCAGCAGCAACAACAGCAGCAGCAACAACAACAGCAGCAGCAACAACAACAGCAGCAGCAACAACAACAGCAGCAGCAAGACAACAACAACAACGCCATGCCGATACAGATCCTCGTGGTGATGCCCGATCTCGCTGAGGCCAAGTTCAAGGACGGCGGGACCGACAGCGCAGCCGAGGCCGACGTCAGCAGTGACATCACCAGCTGTGACGTTCGCGTTACCAAGGGCAACGTGACGACAGCATCGAACTCTAAGAGAAAAAAGAGAAGGCTTGGCAGGTGTTTGTCTCGTCCAGTCTCTGCGCCTGTTTTTCGTTTGAAATCGCAGGTGAGCAGTTGCTTATGCCTGTGATATATATATCCTACTCGTACACCAAACTGCGCATTAAGGCAAATAGACATCATCCATCTGTCTGGCGTAAATTGCGAAATGTTGGCATTTCCAAAAGATATGTGTTTCTTTATTGCATAAACGCATTTTTTTTCGGACAGCATCTCACACAGCATCGGAGAATTAACCGTACCAGAGTTGTTTTTTTTTTAAGTTTAATACGCAATGAGCTGCATACAGACACTGCTTGTAATGGAAGGCCGATACTAGATTTGGAAAATGACGTGACAGAATACTGAATCACGGGATTTATTTAAAGCAGAAACTATTTCTTGGGACGTATAGCTCTCGCCTTATCTCAGAACAACGCGCTGATAAGCCAGGTTGTTCCAAGTCAGATCTTGAAGAAAAACCCTTAATTCTTGACACCTAACCATCAGCTTTCCGACTCGTATACACTCTGAAGTGCTAACGTGGTTGTAACTCCAATCAATTGTTCTTTGTAGCAAGTGGCTGAAATCTGATACCCTACCCCTCCACTTCACACACTTTCTCCTTCTTAGTTATTTAAAAAAAATAGCGACAGCATGAAGTCGTGCCCAGGGTCGCGCATGAGTGTTTTCCAGGTGATTTACGATTTAGGATATTGATCTTCAGCAACGATATGTCAAAGTGGCCGCCTGGCAGCTCCAGGCACTCCAACCTGTTCAGCTATAAATATCTTCCGTCGTTTTCTGACCGATGTCACGACCTACAAGATGTTAAACAGAAGTGTCATTGTTTTCTGTCGGCTTGAAGACCCGGTCTGGGCTATGAGATGCTTTATAGTAGTCTTATATTGAAAGTTGCCAAACTACTGCTCGAGTCAAAATAAATCCTGTGTGCTGGTAGAATTTAAAGATGAGAAAAAGGGAATTGGACATCAGGACAAGTCTTAAGAACCTTTCTGGCAGCGAGCACAAATGTTCATTGCGGCACGAAGTGTTGCATACCAGACGTGTATCTGACAGAATGCTAAAATCCGGTCGATAGTAGACTTTATAGCCATACCGTTACAATCCAGTCTTACATACCTGCGACGTGTCTGGATAGTGCAGCTTTATTTTATTCCAGACTTCATGGAAAGTGGGTAATGTACATGTATAATACGTTAAACTTACAGGCGAAAATTGAATTAAGAAACATATCAGTCAGCTTAAGACCAAACTCCAAATGTCCAAATGACCAAATGTCCGTCCGTCACTCTATGCCTGATGGAACGAAGCATAACGTGAAAGTTGGGAAAATCTTATGGTACGAGAAAAGATTTGTTGAAAAAATGTCGCACGAAGTTTTGTCAAAGAAGGTGATGAGGTCCTTGTCCTATATCGCATTAGATCTATCTGACGTATTATTTCCAAGCGGCAGTTTTAGTTTAACATGGCACGTCATGAAGATTTAGAGTAACAATGAAGTTATATATGTTGTCTAATGTATGTGGGGTCGTGTTGAAATGTCGTGCAACTGGTGATTCTCCGGTGTTTGGTATCTTCTGTAGGTGTTCTTTGAATCGGTTCTTTAGTGTGGGTTCTGTCTCACCAGCGTAGAGTGGGGTAGATATTAAATTAGATGGGCGTCAAGAAATTGCAGAACGCGAAGGGAGCAATCGAGATGGAACCTTCAGAGGAAAGGAAGCCAGCGGTCTGGAGTGAGAATCAGAGGCCGATCCATTGAAGTACCTGAAGATTTCAGAACGAAATTGTGTACGACGACTTCAGAGATCAAGGGATGGCCTGGAGTGTTACACCGTGTATTAGGTGTGAGGTAAATGTAATATCCTTCTTACTGTCGGTGGCGCTGTGTTCTGGCTTCAGCAAGAACACTGTAAGAGGTCGGGGATGATAGGCATACTGTTATCACAGAAGACGCGGCGAGGAAACCTTGTATCAAGTCCTTGTTGGACGAGCAGTGAGGGGCAGACTATGCAAACTGTAACGTCAGTGTTATGTCGTTTTTGTACTTTTTCTGCAATTACACATTGGATTTTGGGAAAGTATATGTGATTTATTGTTGTTTGTACATAGCAAGTGAATAGAACAAATGGTATGATACCTGATGTATAGATAGAGACTGACGTTTAATAGACGAACGATCTCATTCATGTGTAAATAATGGTCATCTTTCACTGTACATGTATGACTGAGTTATGTGATTTTTTTTTTGGGGGGGGGGGGGGAGATTGTAACTGGACGAGGATTTGATCCGTATGCTTTGATATATAATAAGTATTACAGCGGTTTTATTTTGTCTACGAACTGTCGTCCTCTTAATATCCGTCGGTTGAAAAGCAAGCCACACGTGAGACAACACGTTAGAAGTAAAAACAAAAATCCCCAAGAACAAGCTGCCTGAGTGTTCGGTCGCCTGTTCGTGTTTAGTTGTCAGCTGCTCCCGTTCATTTATGTTCGCCGTTAAGTACAGAAAGGAAATCCCAGCACGCCTGCGCCCCTGCCCAGACACCATAAGGGGTTCGATGGCGTCGGATTGCTAATTCCCCAATTAATTTTGAAGGTATGACTTTCCTACGGATAGCTGCGATAGCCTGTAATCAGGATTGGCATGTTACTATCTAAACTTGTTCCGCGGAATCGTACTTATTGGGAGAAAGCAGTTGCAAGGCAGTTTGGGTGATCACAACTCACGGGAGTTGAAAGCAGAAAGCTGTGTGGTAGAGCCTGAGGTAGAATTTAATGACATCTGCACACGACATCAACAGATGTCCGTATTCTGACAGACAGAAATTGTAATTTAAGGGAAAAACAGGGGAAAGTATTAGGCGTGGTTTCTTGAGAACAGTGTTAAGATTTCACTTGCAGAAAAAAACTAGATGTCTTTGTGATATCTTTACATCGACAAATTCCCCCCCCCTCTCTCTTGTATGTGTGTGTGTGAAGGAGGGGGGAGCATGGGCTGTGTGGGGGCCTGAATAGCTCTGTTGATAGAGGTGCGGACTAGCAGGTGGAAGGTTGCTGGTTCGAATCCCTGATGTTGCCAAGGATTATTTCCTGAAGTTATACATAGTTCAAACTCCATTCTCCCCGCACATTAAGCTGCCTATCCGCACTGGGAATCTTACTGCAGCTATCCGTCTGGTGATTCTTTCAGTGCATAACTTTATAATAGGATCCCATCTCCGCTATAGTCCACCGTCATCATATGCACCCAGTTTGCTGCGGGACGTTAAGTAACCAACAAGCAACCAACCAACACGCTGTGTGTATGTGTATGGATGTGTGTAAGTGCTGTGCGGTCACCCAAAACCTTTGATATTTGCAGTTTTTGATCAAACCAACCAGTAATATAGAGTTAATGTGCCCACTAGCCCCCCACTGCTTGGTCAGCGCTGTCGCACTAGGGCTGGATGCATGTTTGCGCACAAGAACAGAGCAGAGAGAAGTATTGATCAGCGGCACAAAAGGACTCCAAATGGATATTGCAGGTGTCCGTAATGGATCTTGAAATATGACCCGTTGACACTGCATGAGAAAGAATTAAGCAGTCTTGAACTGACTCAACAAGCATGTCTGTTTTCTAAGCCTCTTTCTGAAAGTTGTTTTCTTGCAAATAGTATTGGTCAGTCGAAATAGCAGCCTATAGTTGCTAAGAGGTTCTAGTGATTCGTTTCTTTGGTATTTCTTTGGAAGTCTAAAAAAATGTCGCAGAAAGTTGGCAACCTTATGTTTGCTTTTATTGAATGAAAAAGGCGTTCCAGTGAAAAGCAGCCATTCAGATAGCACAAGCACTTGCAGCTAGTCAATAAATGCTTTGCTGCGAATCAGTAAGCAGTTTCGTATTTTGAGAGAGCAAAACATGTGCGCTCTTCAGACAACTTTTTGTGTGTGGTGAGTTTTAAAGAAAAAATTTTAATAGTATATTTTCACAAACACGTTTACATTAAGGTGTGCACTTTACTTGTACGTTGAGTTTATTTCGTGCCACGTGCCAGTTATAAAATATTGCCTGCAAGAGTTGAAGGGTTTAGTAAACTTTTCAACTTTTCTTTTCAGCACAATGATTTCTATAAATTATCCTTTTACGAGCGAAGATGTTTTTATGACAATCACATTTTCTCCGGAGATAATTTTTATAGTTTTGTAAAATAACAATAATATGTAACAAAACTCTTTGTTTTAGATCGCCGAATCAAGTTAGGTACTTTACTGTATGGGGAAAAATTGTCTTCTGTTTGGTTATATATAACCTTTTCATTTAAATAGAAACAAAGATTATATATTACTTACTAAGATGGCCAGCTTCTTAATTCATACCGTTTCTAAACTCTGAGTTAGGGGAAATAACTGTGCAGTTGCATTCCCCTTTGCCATGCGGGATAACTCTCTACGCAGAAGTTCCCTTTCTTATACAAATTAATCTGACTGTAAAAGAAATGCAAATCCTGCGCAAAAAGGGTGACCGGCTAACTTAGCAATAAAAGCAAAACCAGCCACTAACGTCATCAAGATGAATACATCCATTTCAGCAAAAGAAAAAAAGCAGCAATCAAACCAGGAATAAGGCTACAGTGAAATGATAAGTATAAGGAAGCCAAGGGTACAAGAAAAGAAATAGATGAATCACCATAACGGGCTGGTATTGTATAACTCTAAGAGAACCAACCAAACAAGAGTAGCAAGAATGGCAAATAGTTGATACTATCCGATTCACAAAGACACAGTGATCTTTAGTTGTGGGAAATGCTCAGTCCCTCACATGTCTTGGTAGAGTGTAATCTAAACAGCCAGCAGAACATAGAACTTTAAAAAACGGTATGCACATCTTGTATTAAATCTACAATCCTGTCTGAACCCTCCAAAGAAGATATGGCAGTAAATAATGGAACTGACAATACAGGTAGTATAATGCCCACCCAGATGTTAATAATAAAAATAAAATATTAATAAAGAGGGGAAACCACTCAAATGAAATCCAGTAGGCGTTAGATTTAAAAAAAACATTTAAATACATTGTAAACAAGGGCACTACAATTTAAAACCCAGTTTAAAACCTAAACCAGCGACATTCAAAACTAAAAAGCTGGATACAACTGCAGGGTGGTATGTAAATAATGTAAACTCGATGTATATAGTGTAAATAGAGATGGCGAAGACAATGTACTAACGTAAATAAATTTGGGGATATCGATGTACATAGTGTAAATAGAGATGGCGAAGACAATGTACTAACGTAAATTAATTTGGGGATATCGATGTATATGGTGTAAATTAATTTGGTGATATCGATGTACATGATATCGATTTGTGAAGCCAATTTTATAGAGTGTCGTAAGAAAGAATATCAAGCAACAACAATAGCATCAGCAAGAACAAGAAAAACAGGAAGTGTGATCCCGCAAGACTAAGGGGAAGATGGAGGCAAGGTGATGGCTAAGCCGTCACTAAAATGGCGGACGCTGCTTCCAAGATGGCCGACGATGTGTGAACAGCTTCTAAATTACGGCTACTGTGAGCAAGTCCTGCCGTCCCTGTGCATAGCTGTATGGTAAACGCGTTGGTTTTAGTAGCTGATCAGGGTGACTCCATTTCCCTACTTTCATTTTCACATTTTAAAAAAAACTTTGTTCGGGGTAGGGTTAGGGGGATAGGGATGGGAATAAGGGAGGAGAAGGGCTGAGTAGGGTGTGGTTTCGAGGGTAGGTACCGACTTGCTTCTGATGTAAATATAAGTCAGTACTGGTAAAGTTGTGACGTCCCAAAGTACTCGAAACCTTGTCGATACAGCCATCATCTAGACGAAAACACAGTCAGACTTTTGCAACACAGAGTATGAAAGAAACTGTCAATCTTAGTAAGTGGTATATAATCTTTGATATAAATCTAATAGTAATGGTATTAAATTAAGTCACTTATAAATTCCCAAGAAGTATATTTCTAAGAGAACACCCATGGGTTAAGTAACATTGCTGAGTGTTAACAACCGACTTATTAATAAGGCAGGAAACGACTGGTTTAGTTACTTAGTGTGCACCAGACGAATGCACGTACGACTGAAGATAAAATGTGCTTAATACCTATTGTGTTGCAGATGCCAGTCAAGCCACATGACGTCATCATGCACGTGGCCAGTGCTTACGGTAGGGAAAGCTCGGGCTGTTGTCGTCTGCATACTGAATGGATTGTAAAACTCTCAGCAGATGCCTTAATATGACTCTAAAATTTTCCTACAATGAGGACACAAAAGTTGAGCAAAACATAAAAATCTAGATTAGCAGAGAAGAAAAAAGTTAAAGTAATAAGTATAATTGAACATCAGTAAAAACACTATGGCTGGATGTCTGCGAACGGCGGAACTAGAAAAATTTGTTCGTTCATTAACAATTAAAAAGACTTTGAGTCACTTTGTCTGGCATTCCTAGTCAAAAACAAAGACCGTTTCACGCCTTCTCGGACCACTGATACAACAGTCTGGCATTAGGTGACGTACAAATCGTTTCAGTATTAAAACTTTTACTTAAGTACAACACTTTTTTAGTACTAACACTTTAACTCAGAAGCGAAACTTTTTCAGTACTGAAACCTTTTAACGCAGTAGTGAAATCTTACTCCTTGCTGAAACCTTTAAAGTCAGTGCCGAAAGATTTTAATTCAACGCTGAAGCTTTTTAACTCAAGTAATGAAGCCTTTAAATCCAGTACTGAAATATTTTAATTCGGTTCTAAACCTTTCATCCAACTCCTTTTCTTTCGCACTTCCTTCTTTGGTTCCATCATTCCTCCGTGCGAACTGTTTGTCTTGTCTTTCCGTCTCCTTTTTCATTTTTCTTTTTCGTTCTTTTCCTTCAAACTAGCCAAAGGTGGCTATAGATTTCTTCATCTTCAAAATATCAGTTAGGCATGAAAGCAGAAACATAAACAGACTAGGAATAAGCACCTCAACTGGGGCTTATTTAAGAGGTATTTAATAAATAAATTATCTTGTGCTTGTGGCTTTGAGCAAGAGACCGCTGAACACTTTACACATGTACTAGATTATCCTCTTTCGAGAAATGTTCACCAGCACCTACAGTTTGCCAGCTTCAGCTCCTTACTGATCTCTTACTACTAAGGAATCCAAATCTACCTGTTTGTTTGACTGGATTGTGTGTACATTCATAATGGGTCCCAAACATTCAAGGATAACTGCCCCACTACTTTGATTATTTGTACGTCCATGGTCTTGGCTGTGAAGCTTATCAATAAGATTTTATTTAATACACACCTTAAGCACACATGTTTTATTAATTTGTTGTGAAAGCAAAGTGGTAAATCTTAATTGCCTGTTAGCTTGCCTGTAATCTTGCCTGTAATCTTACCTGTATGCCTTTGGATTCGCGAAGCTTTTTTTTTTTTTTTGCATTTCATGCTCACTCCTCACTAATTATCTACATACACGTGGTGGGTGTACCCTAATCTAAAGACTAAGCCCGTTCCTTCATTTAGTAACCTGCCATTGTTTCTGATATATGTGACAAACGGAGGCCAGTGCAATGAGTGTCCAGTTCCCTGTCAGAATAATGGCACCGTATTCAAGATTAACAATTGGCAGTTAAGTAAGTGCAATATAAATGCTTTCTTTTTATATCTGTTCTCATTGTTTTAATTTCATTGTTTTTCTACGAGTAATAATTGGCAGGTGGGTTCTTCAGCAAACAAAAAGTAGTCCGCCACTTTGAAGAGAAAGAATTCAATATCCCTTCACTATCTGGAGACGTTGTTACACCTATACTTTGTTCAATGCTGCCATAGCTTAAGCTCCGTTTTCACCTGCGTATGACGTCATATCTACAAACGTAAAGAATAAAGTTTGTGGAAGTGTAACCTGCCCAAGTGCAGCTCCTTTGTCTCTTTGTCATTCTTCATTGTATAATCTTATTCTAATGCACTTTAAGGCGAAGACCCCCTTCCCTAAGCTTTCTTTACGCAGTAACTCTCCCCTTGTACACACTCATAAAGCAACCGTTTCATTTCTCTACCTCTTCCCTCCCGCCCTTTCTGCGAAGGCATTTCTTCTGTGTATCGACCCTACGAACGCATGTCCGCTGGTTTATCGATTCCGCTGGGCACCAGTTGTGTGTGTGCGCTTGTGGATCTCCTTAACAAAAAACCCCACTTGCACGTGCTATTTCCAGTTCAGCTTTAACCTCTCACCTCTCTCCTCTTTTACCCTTCATTCTCCCTCCCATCGTATCACGCAGCTGACGCCAGATTCATTGATTCCGAGACGATAGAGGGTCGAGGGGTGGAGGGGGAGAATCTATATGTTCAAAACGAGGCTTGTAGCAGTTGACAAGATGGCGGCTGTTGCACTTATCGTGGCAACTCGCTCGTAGATACTCCTGTACGTCTTTATGGGCGGTCCACTTCTGTGAACACAACTGTTCGGGAAGTTGTTGTGCCAGAAGGAGCTGCAGAGAATTTCTGCTCCGTGTCTGATCGAAAGGTAAGTCTTGAAAAATGACCCTGCTTGTTCTCTGTCTTCTTCTATGTTTGTTTACTTGCGCACAGATGTAGAAGATGAACATCACAACATCATGAAGACGGCCTTGAAAGCCTACTCCATGCACGTAGTGAATGAGGACAACGAAAAGTTCTGCTCCACCACGCCACTCATGACAGAAGCGCTGCTGGAGGTCGCAGGTCAGGACTGTCTTGCCAGCACCAACTCCGACCCAGAAACTTCTGGCAACGACGACAGCCGTGGGCATGTTGTCGACAGCTGTCAGGACTCCGCTGGTACCTGCCCCACGAGGCTCCCGTCGAGCAGCCAATCCGAGCGTCCTTCATCATCGTCGTCGACCTGGTTGTGGTCAGAGTTGTCGTCCGCGTCCATCTCGGAACTGAAGTCGGCGCGGAGCACCAAAGCGAGGAGACAGGCCTTCCAGATGTCGCTGTGCACGCTAAAAGATGGCTACGGGAGTGAGTTGCCTCCCATGCCTCACACGCACAGCATGCCGGGACCAAGTTACTGGCCTCTGCGGAGGCCTTGGTCAGCCAGTCCCATCACAAAACATGACATCGTGAAAGAAGTCCCCTTGGCCAGTAAGGGCGGCCAAGATGGAAGGAACAGGCTTGAAGTTCGGAAAAAGAAAAGGCAAATTTTGTAAACTTACAGGCATATTTGCAGCATTTTCTTGTCGATTGTGTCAGTGTTCCCTCTCTCTCTCTCTCTCTCGATACCCCTCCCATTTTCTCTATCCCCCCTCTCTTTGTACCCCTCCCATTCTCTCTACCCCCTCTCTGTCTGTGCCCTTCCCATCCCTTCTCTCTCTCGCGCGCTCGCTTGGTGTTCCACACACGTAAACCTACTGTGGTAATTTAGATTATGTCTCCTATATATCTAAACTATTGTTTTTTGTTAGTAAATGAGGGCTGAGGTTGGTTAAAATGATACACTTTTTTCTCGAGCCGTGTCTTAATATACGCTGGCGATAGCTTCGACACGTGTGCGCAAGGATTCGATCATGACGTCATCCCGACACTGACGGACGCTGCATGCAGTCAATACAGCTGCTGGGTCGCGCAGCGCTGCGGTCCAGGAAAGGGGTGCCGACCGGTCAACTGAACCGATAGTTGATGACTTCAAGCAAGAACATGGCTGTACTGTCATGGACTCTTGGAAGGCGCAGCAGTATCAGTGGAATAAATCAGATGAGGATTACGAAGACAGATGTGAAGAAAAAGCGGTCAATGGAAGTGTCTTGCTTTGTAATATATGGGCCCACCAGAAGGAGGTCATTAAAAGTTTCTCCGCTCGCAAAAAAAGGTTCGAATGTCGCCTTTTCCGTCAAAAGCAAACACGAAATGCTGCAAATACCGGTTGGCGCAACATGCATGCCAGTCTGGGCTGTCGACTGCAGATACCTGTTGACGCCAACATATTAGGATGCTTTTTATATAGTCTTGGGTTGCCATGAAACTACTTCGATCCGTATTTCAGCTTTAGCTGACGGCCAGACACTAATTAACGTACTTCAGCGTGTGTTCATCGTCTCATTAAAAAAAAAATTCCGACGCCTCCCTAAACTGGTGTGGATCGATCGTGTTTAGGCTACCAGACAGACAAGCCGGCTGCTGCACTTCGCGTATAGATGTCTCACTCGCCCAGCATCTTTCGTGTCGATGGCAATAAAATTAAATAAGCCCGCGCTTTTGTTCCATTATTGATGATCTCCTTTCGTGTTAGCACAAGCTGTTTAGATTCCAGGTCTATGGCAAACATTACGTTCATCTCTTGTTGCAACTATATAAAGAGCGTCATCCCAGCTAGTTGAGCTATTTTTGTTGTTCCCTTGCCTTCGGGAGCTTTCTAAAAATATCTCCTCACAGTACTCGTCAATAAAACGTTCTGGAGAGTCTACCCGCTCGTCTGGTCACAACGAAGGGACTCTTTCATCTGTCGTTCGCATCTGCGGGGTCATTTCTGATCGATACATCCCAGACGATGCTGTGAAGGCCATAAAATTCTACCTCCACCCGAGCATTACTACAAAGTGGCACAACATCCAGTCTACAGAAGAAAACAGGGCAGTACGCCCTGCTGTCAGGGACCATCTTACAAAATATACTCGTAGCTCTCAATCACCTTCAAGCACATTCGTTCGCTAAAGGGAGGCTTGGGGTTAGTTCCAACGCCGGAAATTGTCGAAAACTTTGGTGGGGACCACAACAGCGGATGTGCATGATGTCTGGGCGAGAAGGCGCAAGCTACAAATACTGTTAGACTAGAGTGCAGGTTTTTACAATGGGTTCACGAGAATCGCCGCGCGACTCATTATCGGATCGTTCCTATTATGAGGAAATAGAAGACGGCAGAAAACAATTATCTGTATTATATTGTATGAGACAACACAGCTTCCAGTAAGGTTGAGAAGAAATGTGCCGACTACCTCAACGACACTGATCGCGATAAAGAAAGACCTGCTGATGCTCAGATTTTTTGTTTTTGTTGTTCAAATATTCTTCTGTCATTACGAGTAATTGTCAGTATTGTTCTTACTCCTTATGATATATCAGATGCCATAACAAACTATCAGAATCGGTGGAACATTTCATTTAATGGTGCATGTTGTAATATCATCGTATGTGCGGTTGTGGTTTTTGATTTTGTTTGTTGTTGTTGTTGTTTTGTCGTGCTGATAGACACCTCCTAAATTCTAACCACACTCCTACCCCCTTTTCTAACCCTATATACCCCCTTGCGTAACCCCACCCTGAGAATATTTCTCAAATCCAGTGAGGAAAATCATTTTAACCACTGGACTACGGACTGCCTTGGTAACGTTTAATTCTAGCCATAAGAAACTGTCTCTAATTCTTGTAAATTTAATTCTGGGACTGCCACTGCCAAATTTGAAACAAACACCACAAATTATCTTCGCATTATAACACCATTGATCAGCAATCGGACAGTTATAGCGACAGTTAAAACCTTCTGAACACACTATAGTTCTCGCGTGCCCTTTGTTGAATTTTTTTCTTTCAGAATTTCAGAATTTTATTTTTCTTCGTTCACCCTCAATGGGGTATGACACGAACGTAGTTTACACGAACCAATCCCATTCTGGGCAAGATAGTAGGGAGAAAAGTCAAGAAAATAAAGTCTAGGTTAAAAAGCCAACAGGAAAAAAGTCAATGCAAAATGTCAAAGGAAAATGTCTTTGCCTTTCCCCCCCATACATGCATCAAACACTGACTTTTTTTCCCCTTTATTTAGTTCCTACCACTTTTTCTTCACATGGTATGTGCTCGGAAAAGAATTTTTGAAATTAGAGTTCGTTATTATTCATGCGTCTGCCCGATCCTAGAAGATTTTGAGATCATATAAGTACTCCATGCATACTAAGAGAACGCTAGACTTTCAAATACTGCACCCCGAGTATCGTCATCACCAACATCGCATCACTGTTTCGGTGTGAGAAATGTGGAACCATCAATAATTTGGAAGCTTATATAACGCGATATCCCGGGAAGAGGCAGTACTAACACAAAACAAGCAAAACAACATTGACAATTAACTGAGCAGATATATTCTAACGAAGTGCAACGTTTTCGCTTTTAATGTTACTGCAACTTCCTACAACACGCCGTTGTACCATCTTCTAGACAACATGAGTCCGGCTGGTTCTTCCGTTTAGGTCACACTCGGAGTTTTCGGACTTTTACCGAAGGAAGATTTTTTTTGTTGTTGTTGTTTTGTTTTGGCGACAGTTTGGAATGCTACCTGTAAACGCAAAATCTGCAGAGTTTTGGGGGTACAGTATTTAAAGCCTTGTAATTCAGGGACTGAACATCATATCCAAAATTAGGCTTCCCCATTAGAAAGAGCGGGAAAATACTGCTAGAAACGAAACAACCGAAACTTAACATTTGTGAAACGGAATTGAAGATATTTCATGGTGGAACGTCACAACTATCAGTAGTCTTGGCCGGTGAAAGACGTGGCATTCCTGCAGAGTATTCACTGGTGTGTTAATGTTAGAATGGTTTACCAATGGTAAATGCACTGCCAGAACAGGTTAAACATCTACCTCCTTTACTGAGGGGGGTGGGTGCCAGAGGGGAGAGAGAGAGAACGGCCCTAACGAGGATAACCCGGAAGAGGGACGAAGAGGGTAAAAGATGGTGACATAAACGGCAGGAACAAACGACTGCTACTGAGAGTGAAAACAGTGAGAACAGCGGTGTCTGTAAAGGTACAAAAACAGATATGGTCGACGTTTCGGAGCATTACCGCTTCATTAGGACAGTAAGAAAAATTACTTATGAATGTGAACTTTCACTGGCTTCGTCATTTTCGTTTCAGTGTGAAAACGTTGCGGCTACGCCAGCAGCACGACTACGGCCCGAGTTACGTGATCACCGAGCGAACACCGGCGAGGACCATGGACACCCCCATCTCCCGCTCAGCCGCCTACCGCCTCCGGAACCGCACCACGCACTCGTGGTCCGAGGACGCGTCCACCTCCAGCAGCAACAGCTACCACGACCCCATGATCATGAGCTGTCCAAGCGCCCGCTCCCTGGAGGAGCACATGCGCTTGGCACGCGCGCACGTACCCCGCGACCCCAACCCCTCCCCTGTTATCGTCAAGGCCAGAGGAGTAGCCTCCCCTATCACGTCGCCGGGCGGCGGGCAGCGGCCAGCCTCTTGCTACACCTACGACGGCGGCTTTTTCCTCAGCGCCGCCAACGCCTCGTCCAAAGACTACTTCGTCGTCCATCCGGACTGGGTTAGCGAGGGCCTGACGGTCAGCAAGGTGTCCCTCTGCGAACGTGACGGGCGCGCCAGGACTCTCGGGCCTGCCTCTGCGAGAGGGCGCGGCCAGCCCGCGGGGAATGACGGGATCAGCGGCGGCGCTACGCATGACGGGAAAGGCAAGTCTGACAGACGGGCACGGCGCTGCCGGAGCGCTCCGCCGCCTAAACACCGCAACCCCATCACCTGGAGTAGCTGAATGTCTTCGACCGTAGTCACTGCTTGGATAGTTTGTTTGTTTTGTTTACTTGTGAGATGCTTGTATGGCTCTTGCTGCTGAAGATTTTAATGACGTTTAACTTCCAATCATCTTGGCTTCTTCCGAGGACAGGGTAGAGGACAGTGATGATCTGCAGACTGGTTTCTATTGTGGAGAGATCCCCGAACAATTGCAGGGCAGTGCAATTGTAGTGCAGAGCAACAAAACAAAGAAGGATGAAAGAACAGAAAGGAAAAGAAAGAAGGAAGGAACAGAAAGGAAAAAGAAAGAAGGAAAGAATCAATGAACCAGCGAAGGCCAGCAGGCAGGAAGGCAAAAAATGCACGTGATATTTGTTCGCAGCGTAATCTACTTTAGTGGTTGCGGATATGAGTGTGGCGACGGTTCATATCTTTCGCACTTAGCATATTCCAGCATGCGACCACTCTTGTACACACAGTACAACATACAGTACACACAGTAGAAAGGTGTTCATACACTTTCAAGAAACGTTTTGGGTGGGCGTACAATCATGCATTGCATACAATATTATACTTACTTAGTTTTGCGTATTATAATATCTTTGTGCGCTGTGGACATCCAGACCTTTCAAACATTCCTTCTTTGTGCGTTCAAGAGCATCCTTCAATCACTGCTTATGCTCAACCCCACAGTGTTACCTCGTTACACTTGTTCTGACACGGTGCTTTAAAAGTCATTGTTCCCGCAATAGTAACGTAAGTTCTACAGTACAAGAAATACCAATGTTATGAATATGAGCGATAAACCATTTCTGTAGGTCATATTGCTTGTTAAAGATTACAAAACTTCAGCTCTGCAAGTGAGCGTCTCGTTTGCCTGTGACACCGTATGTGGGTATGGTGGTGGGAGAGAGCGAGTTCGCGTGTGAGAAAAAGGCATCCTTTCTTTTAGCGGTTACCTCCCTCTCTGATCGTGTCAAAGCTGTTAGTTTCTGTTTCTGTTGCCCTAGATGTCACATCATTACGCTGCATAGTTTACTTCAGTAACACACTTGGCGACATTTGGAGATGGGTAAAACGGTGTGAGGTTGGGGAGAACGAGTTATCCCACCAGGGCGCTTCTATTTAGGACTGCGAGGAAAAAAGTCATTGATAATAACAATTCGCTCAGATTTAGTGTCCCTGGCTCACTGGCAATGTAAGTCAGATTCTCATTTTCTTATTTTTTAAATCCCTGCATTTGTGTAAGCATGCGTGTTTCGGAATGTGACAGTGCGATGTGTGTGGGTCCGAGCCTGCATAAATGTATATGCACGAGAGTGTGCGTGTGTGTATATTTGTGAGCGTGCTTGCGCGAGTGGCTGATATTATTGTAGACCTTCGTGCGCGCGGGTGAGCGTGTGGCTAAGAGTGAGCGAGTGAGGACATCAGGAAGAGGTGCCCGAAGTGGGAACATACTCATGGTTAAATTCTAAAAGGGACATAGCGAGTTCTGGACACAAGTTCTACCTTGTCCCAGTAAACTTTTGTTAATTTTGCAAGCTGCCCAAGCATAAAGTCTCGCTGAAAGCAAGTCATTGTAGTAGTTCACTGCTTCTGAGTAACTACGTATAGCCTTCTTCCTGTATTGGCCGCGAATGATGAAATTAGTTTATCGCTTGGGTTCACAAACGCGTAAGCCGTCTGTACATATCTAGCATCCCGTACACCACTTCCTGGCGTGTCGAGTAGTCATTTCCTCCTGAATGGGACACGAAGTGTCACAGACAGTCAAATAAGCTTTCGAAATGGCACCAGGTGCGTCACGAAGACAGAGGCGTGTGGGGGCTAGCTTAGCATTACTTTTCACTCAAATCACGTGTTCAAGCCATCTAGGATGAAGCTAGCTGAGACAGCTGTAAGGATGTACTTTGAGGTTTGGTATGAAGGGTTAATATCTACGCTGACAGCGGCTTGCATGGAGATAACACATTCTTGACATCCCAAATTAGGATGGTTTTTGAATGCAAAGTAAAACCAAGCGGTATGTATTTCCTCTCTAGCTTTTCTTGGCAAAACAGCCAAAAATAGTAAATGGAAATTCTTAAATTTGCGACTTACGAGGTTTCTATAATTATGCTAATAATTATAGGACGGAGTTTTCAGTTTTTTCCAAGGAAGCCTGTTATGCGTAATTTTTATAACCTTATGCTGTCTGTAGCTAGTTCTAACGCAGAATAGATCACAGACATTGAGAACTATCCGTAGCAGCGTTTGCTCGTGTGTCTACGGTAACTGTTACTGGTGCTATGGCTCGCAAGATGTTCACAGCCTGTAAAAAATGGCTGATGGTGAAGAATTTCACGTTGCACCACGATCGACCTGAGGACTTTGTACATTCATGGGTAAGTTACACCTTTCTCGCTTACTCCGCTAACGAGTACACTTACCTTCATCTATATCTGTCAGTCAAGTAGTCTCCTATAACTTGAGCTCTGTGTGCATGCGCATGTGTGCGTGCTTGCACTAGCATGCCATTATATGTCAGTGTACTACTCTGCGTGCGTACGTGCGTGGGGACGTGCCAGTGGCCCCAGTTAGAACACCTTGTCTATCAGTATAGTACTCTGAGTGGGTGCATACGTGTGTGAGTGTGTGTGCGCGCGCGGATGTTTGCGACTGTGTAGGCGCGACTGCGACAAAGTGAGGGAAAGAAAGAATGTGAGTATGGAGTTACCATACTTGTCTATTATCAGTTCGCTAATTCGTCTTTCTTTCTTCCTTCAGTCCTCCCGTAACGCGATGCGTTCATTTGCTTCTCCATCCCTCTTCCCAGTTCTGGTACTTCCGACCTTAGCCATGCGCTATATCTTTCTCACCAACTGCTTTACAACAGAGCTGTACCAAATATTCGATCTGCATTTGTATTCGGTAGAATAATAATTAAAAAATCTGTATATTTATATTCGGAAAAAATCAAATTGTGGCCCAGTCACCACGTTTTTGCAGTCCTTCAGGAACTTTCAACGTTCTCCTTAAAAACCGAATAACAGCATTCGACTAAATAGTTAAAAACTTGTATTCAGTATAGCGTCACTTTTCAGTCATTGATTTAAATTTATATTCTAGCTCTTTGCCTCCCCGTTGCCCTACACCGTTTTCACCGTGAGCGTGTCCCTGTACACGCTAATCATGGCGATGGTCAGCGGGCTGATGAGTGAGTACGGCCTGAAGATCTTCATCTGGCTGACCTACTGGTCCTTCTTCACGCTCACCGCCAGGTTTATCGTCACTGCCATCAACGCCTGCCACTATACCCTCCCCTTCCTCTGTGGTCGTCACGAAGCCAAGCACGGAGCGAGCCGACGTAAGCAGATAAGACTTTTTATGAATTCACATCGAGTCCGCAGACAAGGAACTGCTGATGTAAAACATTGGTAAAAACAAGGAAACTCAGCCAAGACAAATACTAAGGCAAAGTCAAAGTTTCGGGGAATTATGCCTACATTAAGACTCGGATAAGACTTTTGATACTTTCACATCAAGTTAGCAAGAAAGGCTAATTTAAAAATCAAACCAGGAACTGATGCAGAACTGTGGGTAGACATTTCAAGGAACAAATATTTCGCCGAGAGACTGCATGCTCGGCGAACAAAGCAAGGCTTCATCGAACGACAGCTCAGCGAACAGTCCTTTTCGGCGCAAGAGTCCGTGGGCGGACAGACCTAGAATGCAGAGACAGAATCCACTTGTCAATGCGATGGAACGCTTCTCTAACTCCTAACATTCCGATTTTGTGCAGCAGCTTCACCGCTCGCTTTCCATCTTCGTTCCTCTGTGGTCCAATATCTTCTCCCAAGTCTCTCATTTTCACGTTTATATTCATGTCATTGAATTTCTGTAATTGTTCACGTGAAATATAAAATATGGTAAAACATTGACTTCAGTTCACAGAAGACAATACACAAGGCTACTGTGAACAAAACCAACCAAAACCTCGTGTGCTGGACGTTTCTGCCACTTTCTGTTAGTTACGATCAATTATTTGACAGTTTAAATCTTGCATATCAAACGTTCCAGTTGCAGAGATGCCAGCCTCGTATAAAGTCCAATGGCTTCTACAGAACATGTCAAACTGCTCCGCCCTAATTGTGGCCGGCCTGTACTGGATTATTCTCTATACAGGTGAGCCAGATGCACTGGTCTTGGTCAAAACCCTTACATACATTGTACACCTACGGTAAATTATTGCAGATTTCCATACTCTGTAAGATTTAGCAGTGTATTACTATAAATTTGTTTGTAATGTTAACGAAGTGTCATCATCTGTTTGGTACATTAAGCTTCACGACAACAGAATTCTCATAATGAAATTTAGTGTGGGCTGAGTCAAGACCAAAGCTTTGAGCAATAATGACTAACCAAAATCACGACAATCATGCAGGGATCCATACAATGATGAATGCTTGACAGAGAGACAGGCGATGATAACAGCAACGACGACGACGACAATGACATGACAATGACGACGACGATGATGAAAATACGACAATCATTACGATGAATCATTTCAAGGCCAGCCCGACACATTTCTGAGCATCAACTCGCACGCCCTAAACTCCGTGTTGGTGATGCTGGACGTGGCGATGTCGCGCGCGCCCGTGCGCGTGCACCACTTGGTGTTCACCTTCCTGTTCATGCTGGTCTACGCTGTCTTTACGGTGGTGTACTGGGCAGCTGGCGGCACCAACCACAAAGGCGAGAATTTCGTCTACCCTTCCCTGGACTACTCGCGCAGACCGCGTGCCGCTGTGGCCATGATCGCTGGAGTCCTGTTGCTGGCCGTTCCACTCACCCAGCTCATCGTCTTCGCCCTCTTCCAGCTTCGCGTCTGCACCCAGCGTGGGTTAACCTCAGCGCCAACCGACGACAACGTCACCGTTTCCGCTTCCGGTTACGATGGGAAGGAGGCGGGCCGTCGCTACTCAGGCAATGGGAAACATAAGGCGGCAGAGGTGGTGGTGGTGGTGGAGAAGTCGTATGTGACGGCTCGACTGACCAGCCGGTGTGCGGGAGAGGAGGAAGAGGAGGAGATTGATGAAGTGGACATGGACTTCGAGATGGACATGGTACCACGCCCCCCGCTGCTCACCCACCAAACCGAGCAGATCTCGTGCACGGACTCGACCAACGCGCTGCTGGGTCGACAAGACAGCAATTAGCCGCGACCACTGCATGCTATCCGTGCAGCACTTTGATTAGGCCCAGGTCAAAAAATAAACTGCAAAGATAGTTTTGAACCCTTTCTGCTTTACGTACACGTGGGGTTACAGCTATGTCTGGACCCACCCGTACACCTGTCAGGGTTTAACCTACCCTGAATTTATTTGTGGAGACATGAAGCGAAAGGGTGCATGGTGTTTTTAACCCATCTGTCATGATGAGCTGAGTAGTGAGAAGTGCTCCTGTGGCCTGGCGCAACTTAAATGTTGAGTCAGGGGCTTTTCACTTCATTGCCACACTGTAAGCTTTTAGGGACGGCCAGCAACTTATGTAGTTTTGTTTCCAACATTGTGTTTCCATGGTCTGAACTGTCGCTATACTAGAGGGCGACTTATTCACCCACAGAAGTAATTTTCAAGTCCCTAAAGACCATCGTTTATTTTGTCCGTCTCCAAGATGACCTTTTCTTCGCTTGACAACTGCGTACTACTGGGTAACAGAACTGAAAATATACCCTCTACACAGCTGCTGAGCCCCACCTCAAAACTGACACGATGCACCCTCTTTGCAAGACACCAACACAGAATTCGAAGACTATACTTACAAGAAACATTTATTGTGCGCAGCCTGTGAGATTTCGAATGGACGCTAGGACAGAGTTGACGTGACCATCTCCGTATAGAATTCTTGCCATTTAGGACATGTCCCCAATGTGCAGGGGGCTTCATAAAATTTGCTTGTATGCGAGCGAGAGAGAGAGAGAGCTGGAGCCTGAGCCGAAAATAACCATAAATGTACAACCACATTCAGACTCATTGAGATGTATAATTGAGAGTATGCACTTGTTTGGGGATATGTGCTTGTGTGCTTTTACGCACACAAATATTTTTATCTGTTCTTGGGTAATTATGCGTGTATTTGTGTTTGCTTTCTGCTATAACTTCGTACTTAATCTGCTAATAAAGCGTGCATTTATCAGCCTGCTTTTCTCAGTCTCTAAGAACTTAGAAAACAACACACTAACAAACAAAACTTCAAAGTGAAAAGCTGCTGTCTCGGATCTAGCAATACTGTCGAGCGCACTCTATTCCTCGTGAAGTTTCCCATCATGCGGAAGACATTTCCAGTGCTCCTTCAGCCATTCCTCGTCTTCGTCGTCACTGCTGTTAGATTTTCTCCACACCACTTCCTTAGGAACCTCCCGATTATCTTCTGTAGACAACTGCAGACAGCAAGCCATTTATCAGTGTGCACGACGCCGTAACACCAATATACTCCATGTTCCTAAAGCATTAAGATAGAAAAAGTACCTCGGTATAGTGCGTGCGCGTGCATATGTGCGTGCATACGAAAAAGGAAGAGTGAGTGAGTGAGTGAGTGAGTGAGTGAGTGAGTGAGTGAGTGAGTGAGTGAGTGAGTGAGTGAGTGAGTGAGTGAGTGAGTGAGGAACCTATCTGACGGACTATCAGACTGAAAGACCGTGACCGAGGAACTGGGAGGGGAAAGGACAGAAATGAAGGAGGGATGAAGAGAAAGAGGCGGGTGGGGGGAGAAGAAGGCGGAGACTGGGAAGGAAAGAGGCTAGGAGGGAGAAGAAACAGGGACAAAGGGAAGTTCGGGCGGGAGTTAGAAGACATAAACAGAACTGCAGCGACCGACTTACTGACCGCTACACAGGAAAGTCCCGACACTATCTAAACAGCTCCAGTCGCACACGTCAGCTGGTCATAAGCATACACCAACATCGAACACCGGTCGTGATCTAGAAGCGCCATATACTGAGCGGGAAACAGACCGTCTCCAGGGATGCAGCAGACAACTCGGGCGCAGGAAGGGCGACATATTTCGGAAGGATGACCGGTAGTCGCTCGTTCACGCTGGCCTCGGACCCAGCCGCCGCTAGGTCAGCCACGCTGTGCACATCACTGTAACAGTGAGAGCACGCGAAGAGTTGTTTCTGAAAATGAATTGCTTCCTCGATCTTTGCTGGGGCTATGGCTTCTTGATTTTAGGTACCTAAATATTCTCATAAACTGATCGCCTGTACACAATTTTTCATTACTTGTATCACAGAAAAACCCACGGCCATGAGTTCGTGCGCGAGCGCTTGCGTGCTCACGTGTATGTGTATGTGAGAGAGAGAGAGAGAGAGAGGAGAGAGGAGAGGGAGAGGAAAGACATACATGTACAGGACTGCGTATGGGTGCATAGGCCTGTATATGCAAGTGCTTTTCCATGTCTGTGTATGGGTGGGGCATACATATACGTGCACAGATCAGAATGACGACAATACAAGAAAGAAAAAAAAAAAGAAAAATGTGCCAACACAAGAAAAGTCACGCCTGACGCAGTTTCTCCGTCCTACAGAATCTAGCATACCGTCTTGACGGATACACCATCTGTTTCTGCCTCAACTGCCGAATGTGCTGATCCACTGCCAGATCTCTCTGTATTTTTCTAGTGACCTTTGAACTTGCCTTAGCCTTCCTGAAACCATCATTGTCATTATCACTTCAGTTTCCCATTCACTGTCACCACCACCAGTTTTATCGTTCTCGCGATGTCATATTCGCAGTCCCAGCCCTCTTTAGAGTTCGGATATACTTGACGAAAAATAAAACATTCCATCAGTTCTTTAGATTATTTAATCAGAGCCACAAAAAAAAAACAGTCGAAAAACTTGAGAGAGAAAATTCGAACAGCACGTGGGCTGCACGTTCCTTCACCACGTTCCCGATGACATCAAGCTCAATACGTTTGCAAACTTGTAAGTCATTCTATTATTAATAGACACAGACGTGAGCCCACGTAGCAACGTGACTGCCTCAGTGGTCTAACGTAGGCAGAGATGAGTGGTTCGCGACCCGGGCGAGTCATACCTAAGAATTCAAAATTGCCAATTTAGTAAAGTATAGTTGCCCTGTCAGACGCCTGGCACTACAGGGAACAGTACTAGGACCGGTTGGCCTGGTGTCAGTATAATGTGACTGGGTGGGACTGAGGCCCGTGTTGCGACAGCAGTCCCAGTGTGGCAACACCTTAATTGTCTCAACCAACACCGTCCTGATATAATATAGATGTACCTCGCTTGCGATGTTAGGCAATAAAAACCAAACCAAACCATGTTGATACTAGTCACACCCACCAACGTCGTTAAGATGTAACGAGTGACACATCGCCTTTACAATGACTCAGTGAGTGTACGTGGTCGTGATCATGAGTGTCCACCACATAGCAGTTCACAGACTTGACATTCGCGCGTGGTTCAGTCTTTACATTCACTGAGAACAATTATTGTGACGTCGACTTTATGATTAATTGGCACATTTCGACTATTGTGCACAGATCAAGTTATGCTCTCGCCTAAAGTGTCTCAGTAGAGAAAAAAAAAACCCCACGTCTGGAGGTTTGCTATTTTTGCGCGCCTGGAGTCTCCCGGCGCGCAAAAATAGCAAACCTCCAGACGTCGGATTTTTTTTATCTACTGAGATAACAGTTGCATCTGAAATTCCGAGCATCCAGAAAAAAAATGAAGCAGCATGATAACAATTACAGAAATGACACAGAAACGCCAGCTGTACTCCGCAAGGTCTAGCTACCCACGTACGTAACACAAGGAGATAAGGTGGCACGAGGTGGCACATTATGCAATATGATCAAGCTTTCCTTTCATTCGCTAGCTGGTGGGCCGCGAAACAGCCTTCAAAACTACTAAAACGAAAACAAACAAAAAACCTTGGATAATACATGTATGCTTTATAAAATATTTACCTTAATTTAGACGGATGCGGAAGCTCTTCTACATAAGGAGAGCATCTCAGCGATTCTGTCTCGTCCGTGCAGTCATGGGTGGTGCATTCTCCATCCAAAGGCTGTACAGATTTCCGGTGTGGGGAGAAGAAGGGTTCTACTCACGTGTTTGTGAGGGAAAAAATTATAAAACTAGCACTACCTAAAGCAAATAATGAACCTTCATTTGCAAATCTTCCGTCTTAAGCGCCTTCCTTCCCTCAGCTCGATCTGTCCTTGCTGGGGGTGGGTGGCT
>SMGT01007821.1:198940-232755 GCA_004794575.1 Lanistes nyassanus
GGGGGGGGGGGGGGGGGTGGACCCAGAAATATTGCTGACACTGTAGTGCTTGAGTATACCAAATTAATACGCGTTTCAAGCTCTCTCACTGGCTGCAGCCTTCATAATCCAAGTTATCCACGCATCACAATGCCCAAACAGCTTTCACTCTGTCTCGAAAACGTCGCCCAGAGTTTGGAAATTCCGTTCTCCAAAACTCTAATAGTAATTGTGACCGCCTCGGTGGTCTGTTGGTTAGGGCGTCCGCTTCCGAGACGGGAGGTCGGTGGTTTGCGACCCGACCGAGTCATACCTAAGAATTCAAAATTGCCAATCTAGTAGCTGCCCTGCCAGACGCCTGTACTAGGACTGCTTAATTGGCCCGCGGTCAGTATAATGTAACTGGGTGAGGATGAAGCCCTTGTTTCGACAGTAGTCCCACGTGTGACAACCCTTTAACTTGTCTAACACCGTCATGATATACACTTATAGTTTGTGGCGACGTTAAGCAACAAACAACCAATTACAACAACCCGAGAGTAAGTATAGTCTTACATTTTTTGAATTGCCGTTAAACCCTGTTCTTGAACGGCAGCAACTTTCATCAGTTTCTGTACACAAATCATTTCTACGAATCCATCTGGAAGAAAACGAAATAAAGGTAATTAAAACTGTAGTTAAGTTATTTTGCCATAAGCTGTGCAATATCTCCAAAGTTTCAAGCAGAACAAGGAGCATACAAATTATTAATATAAACTTAACTGCACCCGGCCGTTTGCTTTGCTGTTGCATGTTTGTTATAAGCCGTGATCTATACGCTATGGAGTGTTCTGCGTAAACATTACTGTCAAGCTGAAAGGGACACAGGGTTTAGCGATTACTTCACAGTAAACACTACGTACATAATTGCCTGGTATTGGAGACAAAGTGAATCGAAAGCACAGGGATGGAAAGGGAGGGAGGGTGTTTATATAATTAACTTTCACCCCATTACTCCACTAAATATCCTGCTATACGATTTCTGTCATTAAGACTGCATGACTGATCGATCGAGACCTATATGGAAGTTCGCTTTTTCTGAATCTCGCATGTTCAAACATACATGAAGGGTTCGCTTAATCGTCGTGTGTGTTTCTTTCGATTGATTTTGATGGCCCATTTTTCCAGCAAAGCGTGCCAAAAACATACTACTTTTTTCAAAAACATTATATATATATATATAAGTGATTACTTTGCTTAATTAAAGGGGCATACATTTCGGATTTCCTGATTTCTCTCTTGATTGGTTCTGCATGGCAGCGCGCCCCCCAAAGTAATGCACTTATTCAAAATGGAATAATTTGACCCCTGAATATACGTACACATGAGTGTGTTTAAACTGACCCTGACTCTTTCCTTTGATCAAGATACGATCGAGATGTCACTTCATCAAATCTGCATCCTTGAACAATTTGTTGACGGGAAGGCCGGGTCTCTTCCTGGCCGGGTTCCTCTTCAACACCGAAGTTCCCAGCTGTTGCCAAAGACCTTCGAACACACTTCGACGAACTGTACAAAAAATAAATAATTCATGAATTTTCGTAACAGTTTTCTTTCCTTTTGCACTGTTTATTTTAAATAATTCGGCAGTCGATCGATCCCTGCCTTATCAATCTAGCACAATCCATAGTTATTCCAAAAATTTATTTTGTAGCCCAATCTCAAACTGATAATTAATTTTATGATGTACTAAAAGACAGAATGTACACATATCACAGTCGGTCGGATGTTGCCATGAAATGTTTTGGAACTCTAGTTCTGAAAATACTTTCAACAATTAAATGAACCGTACACTGCAAATGGTAGACAATACGACATGATCGCTTCTCACTTCATCAGACTGGAAACCTTTGTCGTCTGCTAGGTAAACGTACACTGAGGAATACGTCACAGAAATATGCGCTTACGTTCATGATTGCCATGGCTGCTGCTGAGCTTCAAAATGGCTGACGCAAAGTGAGCGCGTTTATTTTTGGAAACTAAAAGGTAAGACATTTGAATCGTTTGCTTAAGACAAATAATTCTGTTTAATGAAGATCAACTAGCACGAAGTAAACAAGTTCAAATGAAAACAAAGTTTAAAATAATACGCAATAATGAAATGTGGAGCACAGGTGCACGCACGGTGCGCTTATCCTTCTATTTATTTCCTGTCTCGTACAGATGGAGGCGTGACAAATATTTTTCGTTTGTGAAGAAGATCGTGGAATAAAGTTTTATTTTGCGAGTATGATCCCGCTGTGATACGTTCTGTGTTTATTAATTATTAGGGTATTCCGGTCCCTTCGCCAAGGCCAGATCAGCAATGGCTTCCAGAGAAGTCAAGAAAAAACGAACCACAGTCCACCCAAGCCCGTCCAGGAAAAAAGGCGCCAAGCAAAGTGTGTAGTTTATTGTTATTCTCGTTGTTTTGTTGTCATCATTGTCTGTGTCTGTCAGCTTTCAGTTTATCATGCCACTCCCGGCAGAATAACAACAGCAACATAAAGATTTACTTTTCCCACGATCACATTGATATATATATATATATATTCACCATATTGCTTTGACCAGAGGATGGCAGTCAGCCCATGACAATACTAGAGCCAGGGAACGGGAAGGATAACGTCCAAGAAGAGAACACAAAAGATACTGGGCAGGAGAAAGACGAAACATCAAAAGAAAGGGAAAACACTGCAGATTCACCAACCCCAGGCATTAGTGCCAGTCCAAAATATCTACAGTTGTCAAAGGACCATGATAAACCACGAAGCTCTTCACCGTTCAGAAGAAATGCTGTGCAGCCTTTAGATGTTAATGGAGATGGATCAGTAAATTTAGGAAGTGCCACATCTTTAAGATCAGAAACGTCTTCTAAAAGTAAAGGTAAGGTAAAAACAACAACAACAACAACAACAACAACAACAACAAAACAAACAAAAATGAAATTCTGATTATTTTAAAAATTGGTCCTTTAGTTTGTAAAGGACATATTATTTGTAAGACCATTTTTAAGACCACAAGTGTACAGACAAATGTTGAAAAATGTCCAATAGTTATGCAAGTAATCTGGCTGGTACACAAGGTGTTAAAAGAAATGTAGAAAAATGAACTTGAAACAATTATTTTGTGCTTACTTAAAGCAGTATTTATCAGTTGCATTCTTGCTATCCATACATAAGTTTTACAAAACAAAAGATTTATAGATGTTTTTTCCTGTAAATGAGGTTTCTTTGATAACAGAAGCCTGGCCAGAAAAGGTTGATAAATTCAACTCTTCCAGACATGGCCGAAAGGGTAAACTCATGTTTACATTTTAAAAATAATGATATTCTTTTTAATTTCTAATGGGTTACTAATATTTAGATTTTTAAAACTTTTTGCTTCAAAATACCTCATGCATTTTCAAAGTTCTTACTTTTTAAAACATTTGGATCAGTAAACTCCTAATTATTAATGAATACATGGACATTTCTAAGCCAAATACATGTATAACGTACATTTTATTGTTTCCCTTTATGCAAAAATAGAGCTATTACTTAAAATTATGAATTTTTTTTTCTTCTGAATTACGAAGTTATTTTTTAACAGTGCATCAGTGATATACATGTATACCATCATGCTTTTCTGGTCTTAATGCAAAATACCATAAAACAGCTTTTGCTTATTCTAAAATGTATCAGATACAGTGAGTCATGAAATATTTTTCAGAGTCTACAGCAACACTTGGATCAGAGACATGGAGCAGAGTTGGTGGGTTACCTAAGAAATTTTTTTTTATCTTTGAAGAATCAGTTCATATATTTTCCCCCTCATAGCTGATTGTCAATAGTCATATTATGTTTTATATTCCGTAGCACAAGAATTGTGTAGCATGAGTACTTACATTTGAAATATGATAAAGAGAAGGTCTGAAAATGATGGTAGTGATGATAATGGTGATGTTGGATATGTTGTTATAATACTATATACTTGGTTACTTTCTTGCATGTGTGCATGCATGTTTGTGTGTGGGAGGTGGGAGGGGCACATGAGCAAGCACAGGGGTGTTTATGTCTGTCCATATTTGTGTGTCTTCATTGCAGAGACACTGATATTAGATCATCACATAAGTTTGGATTTCAGATGTTTGCTTGTTCTTTGAAAGTATGACTACACCTTATGAAGGTTGTTTTCCTTATTTTCAGATTCCATTAGTATAAAATCAGAAACACTTAATGAAAAAAAGAAGTCAGAGCAAAATGCCTACATTCCGTATACATACGCACGAGATTGTATTGCACGTATTGTTGGAGACATGACCAACATGAAGGGCAAACATGTCTGCATTGTGCAGGAAATTGAAAAACACTACAGAGCTATAGAGGACGAAACGCAGGTAATTGTATTTAGATTTGTGTTTTCAGATTGTTGTGACTGTAGCAAACATATGAAACACTCAACATATGGTTTATATGTACAGAGTGGGTACAATAGTGATATCATACACTTTCTTTTAACTCAGAAAACATTATGATTTACATCATATTCATATTTACCCACTAGGTGATTATGGTTTGGTCATAATTTATGTAGCTGTTGAATTCTATAAAACTTGTTTGACAGCATCAGTTCAACGGATTTGTGATGGTGCTGCGCCAGCAATATTCTGGAAAGGTGGCCACTTTTAAGCAGGTCATTGAACTCCACCGTCTAGAGTTGCAACGCAAGGAAGCATACTGGAATGAAACTCTCAATGTGAGAAGGGGATTTTTTTTTACAGAAGAAAATATGTTTGAGATAAACTCACTAAATGTACAAAAATGCTCGATGTTTTTTGCATCCAGAAAGTAAATCTTGTGTCCAAAATTGCAGCATTTACCTGAAGAATGTATGACTGTTGTTAACTTTGTAGGATGCTGATTTGATGCTGATAGGTGTTCTACATTTTACGGTAAACTGTCTGCTTTGTGGTGTGATTTTTAGAAAGTTGAAAGTTGTGTGTCCTTAAACAGAGTCTGACAGAGCACAACAATCGCCTGCTGAAAGATCGCAAGGTGCTTCTCATAAATAACAGGGAGGAGATAGAGAGACTGGAGAAAGAAAAGGTCAGGCAGTTTACATACATGTTCTGTGTTCTTTGCTATAGACAGGAGAGGTTGTCACAATGATTGCTGATGTAGAAATCCTTCAGGAAAAATGCACTTTGACATGTAGTTAGGTGGAGGTCTGCATGAGTAAATGTATGTGTTAAAATGTGTGATAGAATCATGTACTTACTTGAAGTGCAGTAATCTGCAATGTGTTTACCTTCAGGAATGTCATTTGTAACTCCACTCGCATAGCTGGAGAATTCTTGGGGCTATACGTACCTTTAATATACCTGTACATCCTGGCACTCCTGTACAGTAAACGAAAATTATGTACATTGTCTTAGGTCATCCTAGTGGGTCAGCTGACTTCTCAGATGGACCATGAGAGATCATCATCCTCACAGAGTGAGTTACATGAAAGACTGTTGAAGAAAATAGAAGCTTGAGAAAAGAAAAAAACAATACTGCAAAAACAATGTAAAATCTGTGGTCAGTTTAAAACTGTTCCTTTAGAAAATAAATCCATCATTATCTCAATGCAGAGCAACATAGATCTGATAAATACTAATATGTCTACAGTCGAATCTGGTTAATTGGACCACCGGATAATCGGACCAGCCGCTTATTCGGACCAAATCTTAAAGAACAGAATCTTAATGGTAACATAGGGCATGTTCGTTTAATCGGACCAGCCGGTTATTAGGACCAAAATCATCGCGTCCCGATGTGGTCCGATTAACCGGATTCGACTGTATTTATATTGTGGTGATCTTATCATCGTGAGTATTTTGGAGTTGTAAGAATTTCACAATTCTTTTTCAGTTGAAAAAGACTTTCAGAAAAAACTACAAGAGAAAGAAGATGAGAAGAAGGTCTGTGATGTTTTGTAATAGGAAGATAGAGGACTGGGTGATTGTATGGATGGTTGGGCACATCTGGAGATCTGAGCGCTGGGTGCATTTTGTACTATTCCAGGCTCAGTCTTCCACAAACCTTTCTGGTGTGATCATTATCATGCATTGTCACTGTAAAGCTGTGAGAGTTTGACTGCAAGCTTCATGTTTCCCTGTTCAGCTCTAACTGTTTTCTGTCTTCTGTTTTTCAGAGAATTACTGATGAACTTGAAACAGAGAAACAGGAAGTGTTACGTCTGAAGGGTCTAGTGGCTCATGATGTAAGATGTAACTTGTGTGTGTTAAACATAAATTTCACAATTTCTAACATCCTTTTTCGCTATCTTGTAAACAGCTGCTTTTGTTGCTCCAAGTTTGTATGCTGAACATGACTCCAACTTTCTGCTTCAAGAATATAATAAGTAAAAATGACTACAACTGTTATACTATGATACCACTACTAAAATTTGCATGTTGCTGTAAATAGGCTCTTATCTTTCATCGTTTTCAAGATTAGTTGTTCAAAATACTGTTGTAAATTTATCTCATCTTCCTTGGAAAGAAAAAGGAAGAGGCTGCTCTGGTGACTTCATCACCTGCAACCACCACCAGTAACAACATTAGCTCTGAGCAAATGTTGGCATATGTAAGCCATGCACGAGAGGAATGCAGTCACCTCATGGATAAAATCAAGTACCTGCAAGCTGAGGTTATTCAACTATCACTGGTCAGTTTTATCATCTTACAGCGACTTTTAAATAGCATGTGTTCTGGTGGAAATGTACCAGCCAACCATGAAAGTCTGATAACTTTAAAAAATCCACCAACATTCTCTTGTTTTAAAGCCATGCCTACTTGAATATTTACAAATTCGAAATGGTAGTTAACAGCCGATAATCTTTGTAGAATGTTCTTATGCTTGTTTATTGGCTTACAATATCTTTTATATGTCTCTTCTCACATTTAAGGAATCAGGTGAATGGAAGGAAAAGTATCATTTGATGATGGCTCAGGCACAGGATGCGGCCAGAACAAAGGAGCAGTTTCTGAGACTTGAAAATCAATATAAAGCATTGGCTTTAGTGGTCAGTGCATCTTCGGACTCTTCAAAGGTCGCGGAGGTGGGAATGAACATGGTTTCTTTCACCAAAGAGTACCTTGCAATATTAGCTTCTGAAATCTTTTTGTTCTTGGTTCTTTCCTTCCTACTTGTTCAGATTAAAACTCTTACTAGCTTTAGCAGTAGCGTATAGTACTATTGCATTTTCTTTGTACGTTCATGGACAGAGTTTGGAAGGGATTTATTGCACACACCACCTGGAAAATATAAAAAATGAAAGTTCATTGTAGTAGTAATGGATTATTTTCTTATTACTCAGCAAGAGGAGGCCAAAATTTCTGAAGAGTTATCCATGATGGAGTCGGAGCAGAGTCTTCTTGCTAAAGAGACGAAGCAGTGGGAAAAGGAGTTCAAAAAGAAAAACGGCAGAGAGCCAACGGAGGATGATAAGTAAGTCTTAAAAATTGTCAGCAGCATGTGTATACATACATGCCTCCACTCACATAAACTCACAAGAGCATTTGTGTGAATGCTTTGCTTTAGGTTCTTTAGAGAAAACTTGTGACATGATATCATCACTTGCGACATCTATGGGTGGTCGTGGAACTTATAAATATGTTTATTCATCATTTTGGCAGGAAGTTCTTATCCTTTTGAAAAGACAGAGTGTGGTATAGCATTGTTTGTGCTTGTCGCCAAGAGGGTGAAGATTGTAGTCACAGATTTTGTACCTGGCTGGCATTCTTTCTGTTATTGTGTTACACCTGTTACATTGGAGTTATCGTTTTTTGTACCTTGGCTTCCTGGGCCTCCCTTTTACCCTTGGCACCTTTCTTCAACCTGCCCCCACCTGCCCTACTGTGAGATTACTTTTAAACTGATGTGATATAACAATCAAACAACTATCTAACCATTACAGCCCCCAGACTCACAAACATGTACTAACGAACCCTGGATTGTGCAGCATCCTAGAGTGTCTGTTCTCTAAAGGGATGAATGCTTGTGTACACATTTGTTTGTGTGCAGCTGAGACTGTGTGTGTGTGTGTTTGTGTGTGTGTGTGTGTGTGTTAAATCTCAGTGTTGAACTAATGTAAAAGCTGTCCATGTACCCCACCCCACCTGACCCCCTTTTTTTCCTTCACAAGGCCAGACTCAGTCAAGGAGCTCTACATACAGTTGGGTGAAGTGAAGCAAATGGTGGAGTCACTCCGTCAGCAGAAAGAGACTTTGCAGGCTATTCAGTCTGGCACCACCCCTCCAACTCCAGAACTTTCTGCCACAGTTGCACCTGTCTCAGAACCTAAAGTGTCTGTTGTGCAAGTGAGTGGTTGATGATCTGGCCTACATTTGAAAACAAAACAGCTAAACAACTGTATTTAGAATCTTCTTTTATGGTAGCTACTTGCCTTTAGAGACCCAAGTTTTCGTTTGGTAAAAAACTGTTCAAAGCATTCTTTTGGTAAGAAACTGATTTGTTGTTTGTTACCATGTTATGCTGAGTCAGCATCTAGGGGTATATTGTTGAAGAATCACCTTGGTGTGTACATAGATGCCAATACATGTGCAGTATGTGTAACAGAGATGGGATCTGAACCTATGTCTCATGCTTCTCATGCTATGGGTAACAGCCAATTAACCTTTGCTCCATAACACCCTGATAAGGAGCAGAATACACTAATAGTCTTTTCCCTTGCATCCTCTTTAGCCTTATTTAAACTTTGGCTTGCGAACATAAAAAAATCATGACTGTTGCAGGGTCTTTCCTGTCTCTTTATAAGTTTCCTGTTGCTGAATAAAAAAAAAGCAATTTCAAGCCAACTTTTTTAAAAATAACTGTCTGGTAGAGACTTTAATAAAGAATATGTGGGTAGACTGTGGAAAAAGACCCTAATGTTTAACTTCTGCAAGGTCACCATAGGTCACATGTAGTATAATGTTTTTTTTTTTTTTTTGGTATTCTTATTATGTGAAGTCAAACATGACTGATCAAAGACTTGTGGTCCAGAGTTCATGAATATAGCTGTTTGGTTATAGGTGATGGTTCCAGACCCAGATATCTTGACCAGCTTAGAGCTGAGCCACAAGGCTGAGGATGATCTCCAGTTATGCTTGGCTGCCTCCACGGCAGAGAATGCCGAACTGCTGGCACGAATAGCTGCACTGGAGGTTGCTGCAGCTGCTGAAGTTTTGGTATGGAGAGAAATTTTGTCTGCTGCAATTTCTTTTGTATTCGTCAAAAGTTTCAGTTTTGTTTGTACATGTGGGGAGAGAAAAAGTGTAGAACCCCCGCAGACTGATATTTAATGTCATCAATTTTTACATGCAGAGTGATGATTCAGCAAAAGTTGAGAAACTTATGAAAGAACTTGGCGAGAAAGACGAGGTGAGACGTATAAATTTAGACTTCTGAAGAGGTTTTTTTTTTCACGTTTCACGTGCTGTATTTCTTAACTGTAATATCACTGTTTTGCTCTGAAGATAACAGCCCATCATTTTACATGCTTCACTAATTTTTCCTTACCAGACAGCTTTCATGAACAACCTTTTATAAATTCTACCCTTTTCATATTCCTATATATGAGAGAGTCATTATTTATATTACTGTTTCATATTCCTATATATGAGAAAGTCATTATTTATATTACTGTTTCCTATTCCTATATATGAGAGAGTCATTATTTATATTACTGTTTCCTATTCCTATATATGAGAGAGTCATTATTTATATTACTGTTTCTTTCCTCTTCTTATTTCATTTTTTCATACAGATTTGTGTTGTTCTCAAAATAATTTTGTTATCTATCCCTTTTGAAGAGATATCACCAACCCAAACACTGACTCACAATTTTACTGATATTGAAATGAATGTTGTTGTAATGTTGCTGATACTGAATGTTATTGTAAAATAGTTATCTTCGTCATGTCTGGTGCTTAGTTATGCTTATTCATCTATATTTCTTCATGACATCAATACAATAAAGAAGTCATTCTTTGACCTTTTTCTTTTTTTTTTTTTAACTAGGAGCTGGAAAGACTAAGATTAGAAAAGCGGGAAATGTCCAAGGACATGAAAAAGATGATGAGGCACTACAGTAGACTGCAAGCAAAGTTGGAAGAAAACGCACGCCCTTTGTCTGGATCCACATCTAACCTAGAGTCAGGTCTGTCAAAATTAACTCTTGGGCCACATACACTGATTTTGTCTGTATCAAGCTGTCATTGTCGTTTCAGTCCTGAAGCATAAGCAGCAACTTTGATCTCAAATGGATAAGTCTAACACATTTTATCACGCAGAGATTCCAGATATTTCTTTATGTTCATGTGTACTTTACCCTCATGTATCCTTTATGTTCATGTTTGTTGTATGTTTATGTGTGTTTTATGTTCATGCATGCTTTATGCTCATGTGTGCTTTATGTTCATATGTACATTATGCTCTTATGTACTTTGTGTTCACATGTGCTTTATGTTCACATGTTATATGCGTGTGTATATGTGTGCAGACCTGGATCATCAGCTCTCTGTCCTGGAAGGTCAGGTCATCGATCTAGAGGGAGACAAAGAAAAGCTGGAAGAACTTAGCAGTAAACAGCAAGCGACAATCGATGTGAGGGAAATTTAAATAGAATATAAGATATAAAATGCTTGTAAAAATGTATTCTTTTGTGAATAGATATATGCCTGTGAATGGTGGAGTAGATGGGTGGGAATTTGGATGTAACTGTGGTCAGAGATGGGTGGGGTGGGTTGGGTGAGATGGAGACTGTTTGTTAGTAGTGCTTGTTTTTCCATGTCTAGTGTGCTTGCATTTTTTTGTGGGGAGGGGGTTGGGTGTTGTCGTAATCACCTAGATTTGCTCATGTGTACTTAAAAAAGATTGTTACGAACATAGTGAGACATAAGCATTTGAACAGTTGTACTAGATCTGCAGACCTCATGTTTTAACTTCCAGGATCTGGAACAGCAAGTGTTGTCCTTGAAAGAACAATTGGCAGCTCAAGCCATGCTTATTCCAGAATCTCAGGTGAGAACATTTGTTCGATAAAAAAGAAACTGTTGTTGTTATGAAGGCGATGCTACATAAATATCAAACTAAGAAAAACTATTTAAAAGAAGCTCCCCCGAAATCAAAAGAGGCAGTAAGTAAGATACTTCCCAGTTTTCCCAACCAGTAATCCTGGCTTGCTTGTGTTCAGGTGACGGATGAGGTTTCTCAGTCACAAGAAGAGATGGAGAACCTGAGGAAAGCTCTGCAGCAAGAGCAAGCCGCTCATGAGGTTACCCGCCAGCAGCTAGAAGCGTTGCAGGTGGAGCTGTCTAATGTCCAGGAACAGGCGTTCAGCAAACAGGCTGAGGCAGAGGCTGCTGTGAACAAGGTCAAGGCTGTGATGGAGGCCAAGTTGAGCCTGAAGGACGAGGTCAGAAAAACAGTCGTTTATTCAGTATTCTGAACAACGCAGAGCAAGATAAGATTTTAGCTGTTTTGAAGAAGGAAAAAGAGGTTCCAAAGAGCTGGGTATTTGCAATTTCCAAAGTAAACATGGAGGTATCGAACCTTCTGAATGATGTTGACAGTTGTCCGGAACACTGGGCTACTTGCTTGTGTGGCACCTCAGTAATAGCTGAGGTCTTCACATCTTTGGTACCTCTAATGGCAATTTTATATGATGAGAAAGACATTGCTGTGAATGAAAATTTTTTGTATTAGCCCATGACCTAGGTAATGAGAGTGAGATGAGAAGAGATGATTTTAAAAATTAGTTTCACAAATTTAGTTCATTCACATCAATGTCAAAGCTGCATTTGTTAGCCCTATAGGCTGGATTGTTTGCTGCTTTCACAGACTTTTAACTTATCTGAGTACAAAACATATTTCCGTAGCTTGTTACGATGTATTCTTACAGCAACTGACAAAATTGAAAAAGAAAATTGAGGATCTGGAAAAAGAGAGGCTGTCCAATCTTCCACTCGACACAGCAAAGGAAATAAAAAATCTACAAAATCAAATTGTAAGCATACATGTTTACTGCTGAACAGGAAATCATCCAAAATGAACTGGAACTGATATGAAACTATCAAAGAAACTCTTGATAAATTTTTTTTTAAATTCCACAACTCAGAGAATACTGCTACATACATGTCGCATGAGGAAGTCTACTATATTTTTATATTTCTGTGAAATCTGTGATTCACATCATCATAATTTGTTGTTATAGCACAATCTAACCATTAGTCAAAATAAAGTGACCACTTCATGATCACTGGTGCTGTGCTTAAATCCTTGGAGAAGTGGATGGCAAACAGGTTAGAGCACTGACCTTTGAACCCAAATCCGCTGGTTCGATCCCCACAGCACATCTGCCCCAGTTGACCCAGCTGGAAAAGGGTACATGACCCATGGATCAGGGAGTGTAAAGCAGCGAGGGAGAGGAGATGGGCACCTCCTTCATGACGCTGGCCCACAGAAAGGTGGAGGTCTCGTACACCCCCCAAAATTTCAATGACTGTCAGTCAAAGTGCCTTCAGAGAAACCAGGCTGTTGCCTGCAGGATTGCAGTGTGTGAATACGGTCACATAAACTTTAAATAATTAAGTGAGATATGTGTGTTTTGCACAAAATAGGATTGCCTTTGACAAAAATCTTATCCTGCATCCTACATTACTATCATAGGAGCAGACCGTGTTACCTCTTGGAAGAGAGGAAGGCTCAAAGAATCCCATCAGTGCACATTTATAGTACATGTTATCACAGGCCTTACTGGAAAAGGAAAAGGATGAACTGCGGCTGTCGTCTGCTAGTGATGCAGCAGGACTCAGTGACATCCAGGCCCAGATGCAGTCAGCTGTTAAAGCTCTTGAAACACAAAGGGCCTTGAACAGAGAACTTGAGGTACGATACTACATTTTCACAGAGTTATGGTTTTTTTTTGTTTTTTTTTTTTTGTTATGACATTCAGAAAGGCTTGTTTGTGACATACATGCACATTTACATTATTTTCAGTTACTTCTAACTGTTCGTTTTTTGAGGCATTTAACGAGAGAGACAAAGTGACCATCCTGTTCCGAAGCAAGATGACTAAGGATGGGTGGGGATTTGCAAGTACATGCATTTTGTGCACTTTGCCGCAGGGTCGAGTAAAGGCTGTACGGGCAGAAAAGGAGAAGGCTATAAAGGAGTTCACCAATCAGCTGGACAAAAAGGAGCAGCAGAGACTGGTTCTAGAAAATAAAGTCAGTTCCAAGTGGAAAATTCTGACCTTTAAGTGCTAATCTGGCTACAGGTGGTGCTAAGTTAATGATTACAGTCATTACCTTAAACATTGTTCTGGAAATCCTTGCCATTTAGCATGAGGCCCAGCTTGGCTATAAGTCAAACATCCACTCTCATCCTTTGACATATTTCAGTTGCCAATCTAAGTACCTTACATGAGCTACAAAAGACTCAAGGGTTTGGTTACAAAAGTAGTCCTTAGATAATACCAGATGCTATAGAAGCTATTAAAATGGCCCAAGACTTTTCCCATATCAATAATTATGGTGGATTTTGTGGCAAAATCATCCGTGAGACAAGCAAGAGGCAGTAAAAGTCAGATGAAATCTCTCCAAAGGACTGTTTCATTCTCCTCTGTTGTGGTTTTTGTGTTTAGATAAAACAGCTGCAGGCTGCTGCAGGAGTTACCTCATTAAACACAGCTGTGAGTATAAAGAGACTTCATTGTCAGAGTGTGTTAGTAATAATCTTATTAATAATAAGCAGGAATGTCACATGGTTTTATCTCATCTCATATGGATCCCTGTTATAAATTCAGATTTGTTTTTTTAGTTCAAACTTGATTTCAGATGAGCAGACTTTGGGGTAAACATTTGGTGTAGACTTCCAGACTGAGATTCAGATTTACGTACTCACAATCACTAGCACCTGTGAATATGTTTGTCATGTTTGTACCTCAACCATTATTGCACATTATTACTTTGATAACAAACTTTTCTGTTGCAAATTTGTTTTGAAGAATGTTTGAGTTGTTATATACAGTAGTGTTTTTAAGTATGGAAGTGAAAATTTGTTCACATGACAAATGTTACAGGTAAAGGCAGGTTCCAAAACACCAGCCTCGAAGGGTGGCGAAGACACTGCAGCACTGAAACAGGAAATCAAAGAGCTTAACGCTCGCATCCGGGAATTAGAGACAGAAGCACGTCGTGGAAGTGTTGCTAAGGGACCTTCTGGTGCTGGTGTGGAGACGACAGTAGATGTGAGTCTGTGGGGTGCAAGACAAGGAGTCTACTGTTCACAGTCATTTAACAAACTTTGACACAGTTCAGTTCTTGTCATTCTATGGACAGAGCAGTGGAACTTTCCTTATCAAGTTTTCTTTTCTAAAGATTGCTTATGGCCCTTCCCCACTAAACATCAATATTCAAGATCCTGAAGTGGCACAACAAAATCGCCTAGATGCTTTCTTGACAACTACGTGTAAGTTAATAAAAACAGAACTGAGCCAAACTAAATAAAACCATAGATGAAACAGGACGTCGACAGTTTCTGGGCATCAACCCTTTGCCAGGACAATATGAACACAAACAGATAGAGACAAAGATAGATGAAGGCAGAAACAGAAGAAGGCAAAGACGAAAAATAAGCATTTAGCTGGGTGAAGCGGAGAGTAAGGTTCATGTAAATAGTCTGGTGTGGGGCAAAACTGCTTGGGCAGGGTAGACTCACATTAAAAGGTGGCTAGCAAGGGAAGTCATGCGCACAGCCAATCAGATCGCGACCAGCCTCTGTGGTCATGGCCAATCACATGGCAGGTAGCAGGGGAGGAAAGGGAGGGGGTGTTGGTGGAAGTTGGTTACAGAGGGAGTTTGTCACTAAAGGAAAGTGAAGATACAGGTAAAAAGAAGGATAGACATGATTAAAAGAAGGTGGAAGGAGATGATAAAGGGAGAGAAAGCCAAGTGTGTGTGTGGGGGGGGGTAGGGGAGGGGTTAGTGTTTGGGGTTCAGTCCTGTGGGCGCCATAGTGCCAGAGTGGGAGATGAAGTAGCAGGACTCCCTATTCTTGCAGTCAATGCAGTCATCATTCATCTCCCACCCTGCACAAACCCATATGTCTGCTGTGTGTGTGTGTGTGTGTGTGTGTCAGTTGACAGATTGTGCACTTGACCAGATTTTAGAACTGAAAATTAATTGAACACTTCTAAAAATTGTGGAATGTTGCCATCCTTGGTCATGAAAAACAGCCAACCTTTTGCTGTTATGATTTTGTGCTGTGTTTTACTGTTTTGGAGGCCTAGCTACAAAGCTGTTAACATTCATGTCATAGTGACAGCATGATGATGACAGTGATAATGACTGGGAGGATATCCAGCAGTAGTGACTGTCATTGCGTCATTTTTCCATGTTTTGTTTTCTCAGATGATTGGTTAATGATGAGCATCGTCTTCTTGTTTCCATTTTCAGAAGAACGTTCTAAAGCGCCATGAAAAGATCCTGAAGGAGCTGGAGAAGAGGTTAGAGACAGAGCAGAGGCACCATGCCAGACTGTCGCAGGAAATGAAGGAGAAGAATGAAGTGCTAAGTACACTGCAGGAGGTAGGCCTTCATACGAGATTCTAAGAACACTGCAGGAGGTAGGCCTTCATACGAGATTCTAAGAACACTGCAGGAGGTAGGCCTTCATACGAGATTCTAAGAACACTGCAGGAGGTAGGCCTTCATATGAGATTCTAAGAACACTGCAGGAGGTAGGCCTTCATATGAGATTCTAAGAACACTGCAGGAGGTAGGCCTTCACATGAGACTAGAAATACGCTGCAGCAACTAGACACTCACATGCACTTTGTTACACTGTCCGGGCATGGCCTGTCTGCAAACATCATCATTAAAGAAGAAATATCAGTAGGGTTAACAAGGTTAGATCCATAAAAGCTGAAGAAATCACTGATATTTCTGTTTTGCATCAATATGGCTCACTTGACAGCTTTGCTGGGTTTATATCTTCCATCAGAAGCAGGTTGACACATCATGTGAATTACTTTATAATCAACTTGTCCATTCATAACCAAACTGATAATATCATCGTCCCAGAAATATTTCACGGTGGTGGGGGAGGGGAATGTTGACAAGACTTAGTTTATCCTGGTGGATCTGTAAACTGTGAGCAAGTGAGCTTTTCTGTAGAGCTATAATATTTTTAGCTTTGTGTTGCTTCTTTCATCCCGTTCTCTTCAAAATCAATCAATAAAACTGCAAACTGACCTGCTTGAACATTGCTCACAGGAGAAGAAAGACTTGGAGAAAGAGCTTGAGAGGCTGAGGGCAGAGCTTGCTATGCTGGGTGTAGCAGCCAAAGAAGCTGCAGAAGCTGCAAGCAGAGTTAGAAATCTTGAGGCAGAAGTCAAACAGTTGGCGGAGGAGAACAAAGTGCTGACAGAGAACTACAACAGCGAGAGAGTAAGCAAATGCTTTGTGAGGCTAATAATTTTACGAGATTCAAGTTTTGTTAGGCCAATAGCTGTGTTTCGCCAATGGATTAAGGAACACGTGATTTTTCATCTGATGCTGTACAATGCTGAACGACCTCCTTCAGCTAAGTGCCTTTTTTTTTCTTTGCCGGTCCTTGTCTCTGTCTGTGTTTGTGTTGTCCTGACAAAGGAATAATGCCCCAAAACTGTCGATTGATTGTCTGTGTCCTTCAGTCTAGCTTAGCTCAGCACTTTTTAAACAGATTTTTAGGCCAATAACTTTTTTAGGCTAAGATAATATATGTAGATTCTCTCTTAACATCCCCCCCCCAAAAAAAACCCAAGAAACACTGGTGTTATGAGCAATTAATACATATCTTTAATGCATGGTTAGTGCATTTCTCAGGTAGCAAGGATTTTACTGAGAAATATTACTGTCCTTGCAGTAGAACTGAAGAACCTGTGTCATTTACATATTTGATAATATTCTAACATTATAAGGATGATAACATAACAACTTATATAATTTATTATTCTGTTGAAAGTAATGAAGTATATGATACTCTACTCACTGTCACGTACGCAGAACTGTATTTCAGGTGCTGCGGAAGAAATACTACAACATGGTTGAAGATATGAAAGGAAAGATTCGAGTTTACTGTCGTGCACGACCTATGAGCATGTCTGAGAAAGAGCGAGTGAGTTCTCATTCACTTTCAGAAATGTTTTGCAGAACCTTTTTATTCTTCTTTGACCATTCTGTATAGAACATTTTAATTGTTAACATATTACAAGTGAAAATATAAATTTTTTTTAAGAAATACATGTGGCGAACTCTTGTCTCTGAATTGTGTGACTACAGTTTGTACAGCAACTTAACGTAGGCCTTTTGAACCAAGAATTGTACTGAGAAATATTTCATAAAATGAGGTGGCATTTATAGTGGTGGATGCAGGAGGATAGTGCCCATGGATTTTTCTTACAGATAAGTTTTACTTTTTGTGCACCTCCATAAAGGGAAACTACTCCATTGTGAAGTCACCAGATGAGTACACCATTCAGGTGGAATCACACCGTGGCCTGAAAGATTTCCAGTTTGACCAAATCTTCATGGAAGATGTCCCTCAGGAGAGGGTCTTTGAAGATACACACGTACGTTACTTACAATTAATGGAGGATGTCAGTCTGTTGGGGACACAAGAGCGTTCATTGATTATGTGCACATTTGGCCAGAACATTGTAAGATGTAAGACAAAGGGACACATGAGTAAACTGGAAATTGTGTGCAGCAGATAACTGTAATGAGATTAGCCATAAAGGGGGGGGGGGGACTTTTTGAAACCAAGGGTCAAAATGACCCTCTAGCATAAAATATGCATGTCATTTTGTTTAAAAAAAAAAGCAGGGGTCAGCCTGCAAATCTCTGCATCATTCTTGAATTTTTCTGTGTAAATAACCCCTGAGTGTGCATCTCCAGGAGCTCTGCATATGAATATTTAGACCAATAACTCCAACAAAGATACTGGCAGCGCTCACACATAGCCGTATGCAGACGCCTGTGCCCAAGGGGAGCGTACCGTACCCAAACACGTAGCAAAGAGAGGGCCGAAAGAAAGGAACTTGGCAGATCCTCAAAAAAGATCTGCCATTCCTTTCTTTATAACAGCGCTGCCAGTATCTTTGTTGGAGTTATCTTTCGATAATTTAAGCGCTCTGTCCTCATTTGTTCTTTATTAATATTTAGACCCGCAAATTTTGGACCATGGTGGAAGTATTGTAAATTTGTTTTTGGAGAATAGCCATTACGGTCATGGTGTTTTCTCATTTTGTTTCCCAGAATCTCATTCAGTCAGCTGTAGATGGCTATAATGTCTGCATCTTTGCCTATGGCCAGACTGGATCTGGCAAGACGTTCACCATGATTGGAGATCGTGACCAGAGGCTGCCTGGCATTGCCCCACGGGCTTTCCAACGTATTTTTGAGCTTGGCCAGGAGAACAAGTGAGTTCAAACATGGTGTCTTTATTCTCGTGGCAGAATATAAGTAAGATTTACCTCCACTCACCAAACTTCAGAAGCCTAGTTTGTGTCTGTTAGGTCAGGGTTCACTGAAGTGAGTGAATAAAATCTGCAATTCTCATAAAAAGTAGGAATGGAGCTTTATAGCATTTTGCTGACCAGGATTTAATAAGTACATCAAAATGTTCTAGTAGCCACAAAATGCTTAAGAAACAAAACAGAATCCAAAGAGATTTGCACACGTAGCTTGGGTATAACATGTTTGTACATGGCATACATATCAGAGGAATTGTAAGAAGAATTTTTTTCAGACTATGGGGGATGTGCTTTGTTTGCTTTTTTTCCAAATGGCTGAAAGCCCCAATTTTCTGCTGGTTATCATTTTATGTCTCATGCACAATCTAGTGTTTTGTTTTCAGGGCCAAGTTTGACATGTCTGTGACGGCTTACATGCTGGAGTTGTACAACGACAAATTTATTGACCTGTTTGCTAAGCCTGGGTCATATGAGGAGGTGGGCATTGTACCATAAATGGCTATAAAATAAGGTGTGTGTGTGTGTATTTGTGTAACAAAAATGATTTGTCTGGGAAGGATGAAGAGGAATCTGCATCAAAGTGTATAAATAAAAAAGAAAGTAATCCTGTACTGTCAGCTCCGTATCGTCAGCAGTGTGTCAGTAATTCTTTCTTGTTACTGCCCAGGACAAACTGGAAGTCAAGAAGGACAAGAAGGGAATGGTCTTCATCCAGGGAGCAGTTGTCAAGCCTGCCAGCAATGCTAAGGAACTGCACGCTCTTTTTGAGGAAGGCTCCAAGAACAGGCACACAGCTTCCACAAGTCAGTTGTATTTCTCATTCTTTCTTCATGATAAAAGGTCTAAAGACTGCCGCTCATCCTTATTTCCTGGCTGGTCTGGGGACCTGGGAAAAAATGGGGACTACCATGTGGAAGGTTGCTGGTTTGAATCCAGGTGTGGCCAAGCATTACTTCCTGGAGTTGTACATTGTGCAAACTCCATTCGGAGATCTCCCCACACATTAAACTATTGGGCCCTCTCTGCACTGGCCATCTTACTGCAACTGTCACTCTGGTGGTTCTTTCAGTGTGTAACTTAGTAATATGACCCTTAGTAATATCTCCCCGACCCCCACCCCCACCGACCCCCATAGTGAGAAATCACCCCAAGGTGGAAGCACTGTCCCTTTAAAATAACCAACCATTTTTGGTGGTTTTGTTTTATGAAGCAAACACATTTAAAACATTGTGCTCAGATAACTTCCCAGCCCCTGAATGTTAATCTAGAAGAATGGTTTTCTTTGTTCTTATCTCTCTCATCTTCTACTACTGATGTGCAGAGATGAACAGTGAGAGTTCCCGCTCACATCTGGTTATTGGTGTAGTAATGGAGACTACAAACAAGGCTACAGGAACAGTCACAAAGGGCAAGGTTGGTTAAATGCATGGACTACACTATGAGCACATACCACTAGCACATCTTTTCCTCATAAGTCTGCTGTGTAGTAAGTGCAGCCTTCTTCCATGTATTCTCTTTTATTTTTACCTGCATCACTATTTTTAGATTGATTTTCTTTTGGAAATAAGGCACACCCAATAGCTTTTGTCTGCTGTGACGAGTGACTTTCCGAGACAGCCATGCAATGTCCCTTAAATTGACAGGTCAGCCAACAAGGGACACAAACACACACACACACACAGACAGTTCTAGAGCAGAGATCTCCAAGACTAATATACTATCACAGCAGGGAAGTCCAATACATGTACATACCTAGAACACTGATTGACCAAAGTGATAAGCTGACTCAAGCACATGATCATGCTTTGAATAAAGTGATTAAAAAAAAATCAAGGATGAATCTGTTATTCGACATGCTGAGGTCAGCATATGGTCATGCCTTTATATTACCAATAAATAAATAAAATTAAATTAAAAATAAATGTAAGCAGTGCTTCAGTAGCAGTGTTTTGTTTATGTTTAGCTTAGCCTGGTGGATCTTGCAGGCAGCGAGCGTGTTGGCAAAACAGGGGCCACTGCTGAACAGTTGAAGGTAACGGCCATCAAACATGTGTCAACACTTGAGATTATCAGGCAATATGGCAAAAGAGTCAGACACGTGTAACTATCTGAAATCAGAAACACGACAGTCCTGATATTTAGGACTTAGTGGGTATGTTGGTAATGGATAGTGCATAAACCACATGATGAAGGTCAAAATCTGAGCTGCACATGTAAATTTTTTCGTTAGTTGTTAAAATCTCTACAAATAAGTGTCTGTTCTACTTCTGCAGACCTTTCTTGCCTGAGCTGTGAGAATTGGAATCCAAAGATCTGTGCTTTCCACTTTCTTGGCAGTGAATGCTGAATTCTTCCATTCATTCCAGGAAGCCATGTCCATCAACAAGTCTCTTTCAGCCCTGGGTGATGTCATCTCAGCCCTGAGCAGTGAACAGTCGTTCATCCCATACCGTAACAGCAAGCTGACCATGCTGATGCAAGACTCACTGGGTGGTAACGCCAAAACGCTCATGTTTGTCAACATCTCCCCTGCTGATTACAACGTGGATGAGACAGTCACTTCTCTCACGTGAGTTCTTTCTTTTCAGACACTGCACTGAGGTTAAGGAGTTGTTGATTTGTTCTAGATTTTCTTCATATCATTATACCATACAAAATAAACAAGCAGTAGGAAAGTTCAAACACTCAGCAAGATAAAAACACATCTTTAAAAGTCTTACTTCTTTAGATCCTCCATTACACAGCCCTCTATGCTGCTGCATGGAGTAGTGATAAGGTCAAGATGTGTTTTTAGCACCTGGATCCTGCGAAAGAGGTTCAAAAGACTTTCCAAAACTCTAAGAAAACTCATGCCAAAGATGTTCCCTCACTTCTAAATTCATGTGAACTTGCATTACTACAGATATGCATCACGGGTGAAGCTCATCACAAACGATGCGAGTAAGAATGCCGACAACAAGGAGATCATGCGACTGAAGGCGGTAAGGTGTTGGTCTGAATTGTCTCAAAACTAACCAATTGCCATGTCACGATGACATTAATAAATCAACTTCTACAGTTTGTCTCCAACGGTTTATTTGTGTTTATTTGTGTTGTTGAGGATTGATAAGGTTCTTTTTATTCTTCCAGGTAATTGCTAAGCTAAAGGCTGGAGAAAAGATTGAAGAAGAAGAAGAGGCATAAATGGACGTAACAAAAGTTCCCATCTGGACAGATATTGAGAAGCCTCAGCATGCTGTGCATTGTGTGAGGGTATGCAGAAGAGGAAAAAAGTCACCTCTCCGCTAGGGGGTCCCATTTCTTTGCACACACAGACTTTTTAAAGTTATTTTGACTGTCACTTAGAAGTCACAAAAGGATGTGCATTGGGTGAAGGTATGTAAAAGTATCTTGGCTAAATTGTATTTTGATAGGATACCTTTTCTTTTTGTTTACTTTTGTTTCTTCACACACACACACACCAAGAATTTGTGCTGTAAGCATTTTTCACTTGACCAAGCGTACTTCATGCTGGCAGTTCACCAATTTTTTGTCGGCATTTTTTCAGCTAATTTTTTTTAAATTTGATGTCATGTTCTTCAAGTAGTTGTCAGATGTCATGACATGATCTCTCACATTTAATATATGTTATTGTGAGCATTTCTTTGAAACAAGTGACCTGCATTGACCTAGGAACAAGGTATAACTAGGGAACATTATGACTGAAGTGAACAATAAAAAAAGAATATTACTCCCCCCTCCCACATCCAAAAATAGAGATAAAAAATTATTTTTTATTTTACATCTTACCTATGAATCATAGATTTGGTGGTGGTGGTGGAGGGGTGTCTGCTTTTAATTCTAGTTATTTTTCTTAAACTGTGATATTTCCCAACCATGAGTTGTCTCCACTTTAAGAGCAACCATATTTTTTTTAAGCAAGGCTGGTCCTCCAGTTAACTCTTTTCATATAATGCTGAATGATATTAATGTGACTGGTTCATTATATTTTGTGAAAATTTGTACATGAATTCTGAATAAAATCTTTACTGACTGGAGTTGCTTCTTGCTTCCACTCGACACGTTCTTACCTGTTCCATGGGGGCCCAGATAGCTCAGTTGGTAGAGCTGCAGACTAGCAGGTTGAAGGTAGCCAGTTTGAATCCTGGCGTGGCCAAGGATTATATCCTGGCGTTATACAATATGTTAACTCCATTCAGCAATTCCCCGCATGTTAAACTGCCTGTAGGCACCGGCCATCTTGCTGCAGCTATCCATCTGCATGGTTCTCTCAGTGCATAGCTTAGTAATAGGAACCCATCCCCCCTATAGTCCCCTGTTCTGATATGCACCCAGCTTGCCACGGGATGTTAAGCAATCAATAACCAACCTGTTCCACCTCACTTGAATATGCCAACATCTGAAAAGATTTTCCAAATTCAAGCCCACCAACACAGACTAGAAGAAAGTTTTTCTGTTTTTGCAATTTCTGGAATCTATTACAATGCCATATCTGATGCCGAGACTTTGTACTTGTTTTCAAAGAGAGCTGCAGACTAGCATGTGGAATGTTGGATTATCTTCTTTAGTTAAAATTTGTGCAGACTCTATTCCGCCATTCCCCCAAACATTAAACTGCCTGTACGCACTGGCCATCTTCTTGCAGCTGTCAGTTCTTTCACTGCACAGCTTAGTAACAGGACAGCATTTCCCCATAATGCAAAATCACTGCAAGGTGGAAGCACTGTCCCTTTCAATTTAGGTGCCTGCCTGTTTCAATCCACTGCTGGACAAACAAGTCAGACAACTGTGAATCCAGCTGTGTGCAGTCCCTGCTCATTAGCACCACCATGATCCAAATTAAACCATGCACACCAAATAAAATGAAGGCAAAATCACAAAATTAACGATTTTGTATGCACACTGTGCAAGAATGAGTCCATCATCAAACATCGTAGGATACATAAATATCTTATTACTAATGACATCAACTACATTTTGAGCTGGAAATGTTCTTCTCCATGACAGGATATCAGATGAAAATCTGTCAGCACATGGAATATTTATGTTTCTGTTTATACACAGGTTAATCAAAGAATACAGAGGTATCTGTAAAAAACATATTGCAAGATTCACAGTAAGGCATACATTACGCTGACATGCAATACACAACTGTAAGATGGCTCCAAAACTAGCCACAAAAGAAATTCAAGTGTGGTGTACACAACTGCATCACAGTTTCCCAATACATATTGCTATGTCCCTGCATAAACTGCTCGAGCTAATTAAATGCAGGCATGATCAGGGTATCAGTCCTACTAAGTTCTCCCTCACTAGTTTTCCAGTTTTCATGTTAATTCCCACTGCTTTAAGTTTTTATCCTACTTCAGGATGCCTAGTGTTTGCGTCCCACAAAACATCGTAGCAAAGCAACACTAGAGGAGGGAAAAGTTTTGAGTATCAGGAATTGTTAAAAACACCTGAAATAGCTTTAACAATTTAACACACCATGGAAAACTCAAGCCGCATTTGGAAGAATGAGGAACATTTCTTTTGCAAGTTGTCAAAAGGCTGCCGTACGCTGGTTCATAGGGTTTTCTGGGGATTTCATCCACATTTTCTTAAGCATCTGTTTCAGCTGTGAAAGACGCATGTTTGGGTTTTCGGCTTTCAGCTGGGGTAGGTTCTCCTCTTCAAATTTGTTGTATGCTGCTTTCATTCGTTTCTCTGGATGCTTGTCAACTGTCACTTCCTCAGACCTAGAAAGATGCGCAAGCATGGCTTCACATACCTTTTTAAATGTGATCTACTAGCATGGACATACCAGAAGATTCTTAACAATGACCATATTTAGCACCCAGCAAGAACAATTTTTAAAGTTAAAAGGCTTGTGACCTTATAGATCACAAAGCAAAGTGAATGCTTTCCTTGAAGTGACAAAAGCCATTCAATAATCAATAAAGTTTAAGAACTGAGGATGACTAAGATTTTTGAATGCTTTTTTTGATGGGGTGCCATGGCGCCTGGTTATGTGCACCACACCAGGATAACAGCATCTGTTGATATAAAACTTCTGATGCAGTGATCCGTAGTCAACAAAGATAAAAGATATCAAAGATATTTCACAGAAAATGCTGAAGACAAAAGTTTAGTAATACCTCTCTTCTCCTTAACTCACCTCAGGACTGAAATGGCTTCATCTATCGTACGTGCTTCTTCACCTTCAATCACCATGCGATTCAAATTCTCTTCAATGGGTTTTTCGTCAATGGAAAGTTGTTCTTCTTTCTTTGCTGCAGCTGCAGCTGTTGAAATAAAACCCCATAACATTCTCACTACATTATTTTACAGATTCATAACTGAAATCTGCCAGATTTTTATCAAAATTGCAAATTATTTGATTATTCAGATACATGAAAGCAAGCTTTAAGTCACAGTCTACTCCACACTTTATTTACTTGCATGCGTGCGTGCGTGTGTGTGTGTGTAAATGTGCTGTTGAAGACTAGCACGATATACAGGCCGACAAATAACCGCACCTTCTGCTTCCATTCTTTCTCTGGTGGCCTGGATCTGAGAACGTGTCAGTTTGCTGACAGTGTCTTGTTTAGCTCCTTTCATCTGCCCCATCTCCTCCTCCGCTAATCGCTGCAGTTCTTTTTTCTTCTCCAGCTGTTCTACACGTTTCTTTTCCTTGTCCTCCTGCAAAAGAAAACATAATTGTTGCTGTTTGTGTAGTATTGTAGGAAAGAAGCTTTCTCCTACTGTTTGCAATTACAGTTGTACATTGCAGCCTACAACACTTTGTGAGATCAAATATTTAGAAAACATTTGTGGGACCAAAATTTCCTAAGACAACAATGTAAGGACACTACCAGATTCCTCCCACCTTTCGTTGCTGTTTTCTTTGAACATGTTTGTCATCATCTGCCCAATAAGCATCGTCTTCTTCCCTTTGCTTTCGTTCTGTTTCTGCTTGCTTCGCAGCCTCTTTGCGGGCACGGGCTTCAGCTGCCTTAGAATTTTCTCCCTTAAACTTCTTTGGCATGTTGGTAGGTACACCAAGCTATAACCTGTGATAACAAGACTTTTACTGCACTTTAAATATGTTGCTCAAAGTAAAGACTGCTAATTTTGTGGGATGCTCATGAAGAACACAATTTCTTGTTTAGCAAACACTTTTGTCCTATACTATTATTAATACTAGTATACAAAAACATTTCATGGCAAAACAAATTAAATTGGTCAAAGAATATGAAGAATCTTGCACATCCAAAGTCTGGGTTATAAACTTAGAAAGACGCAAATACATCTGCTAAAATTAGTAAAAAGGCAGTCATGTATTGACCAAAAATAAAAAACCGCCAACAAACCCGTTGGGTCTTACATTAGATGATTACTTGGTGATTGTGCAATTTTTACTGAAGTCACATTGATATAATAGCCTGTCATATATTTGAACTCATGTAAACCCAGTGCTTATAGCTCTAATCTAAAGCGACTCAGATATATCCAATTACAATATTAAGAACATCCTGAAAATCATAACTATTAACTGTATCCTTTCGTCTGGACAACAAATGCAGAAGCGCTTTCTTAGTTTAGCCAGCAGACACTAACAGCAGAGCTTCAGTAATAAAATTTAAAATAAATACCTAATCCTAGTAACGGCAAAATTGAAAATCTGATTCAATGTTAATTTCTTACTTTGCCCTTTTGATCCTCGGAAGGGCTAGTGTTTTATTTATATTCCAAAAGCATGGCAATAAACTTTCGGTTGTGACAGAGTATGTTCGTCAGATATTCTCAATTTGTAATATCCTCGACTGGATTGGTTTCAACTGCGAAGAATTAATAACAATTTACATATTCGTTTAAAAATTAAAATCTTATAGAGCGTTCTAAAATTTTAAAAATCTTTTTGCCAACCTTAGTATCAAACTGAAATTTATATATACATATTGCATTTTATTGATATGTTTGTGCCATGGTCTTTGCTTTTACGAGATTTCTATAAAAAAAAAAATGTCCTTGTAACTTGTGAAGTTATCGCCCATGAACGCTTGCATGGATGTTTTTGCGTGGTCAGACTCAGACCAGAGGTGTTTTGAATGAAACTGACCTGTGGTGCTTAGTTCTAGTTGAGAAACTATGGAAGACAGAAAGAAAGATTTCAATGGAAGCGAAATACATCTTACAGAAATAAAGGACGAAATTCGGACATTCACATTGTCTCCCAGTCAAAACGCAGGGCAGACTGTGAGTGTGACCGCCGATGTGCCGAAGCCGAGTGGAGAACCAGATCACGGTGATGGTCCAGAGACTAATGAAAGAAAGCTTACACAGACAGACCACCTCAATAAGAAACTGTTGTCCTCCTTTTTGGAACGTCTCAACAGGGCTGATAACACTGTAGCTTTTGGTTTGCAAGCTAATTCGTCGAATCAGGATAATGAGGATTCCATTTTGAACGAATCGGACCAGAAGTTTTCTGACTGACGCCTAGCAAGATATACTGGTTTATAGTCATGTCACATGATAACCAGGATACCGAAAATTTCTCAGTTTTAGACCTGCTTTTTTTCGTTTTCTAACTGTACATTTTGGGTTTTAAAAGTAGGTTATGCTAAGTCATCGCGCTGGTGCAGATACTGGTGAAACGCCTACACTACCACTTTCAGCAGACAAAACTGACGCAGTCATACCGTGAGAAAGATGACAGATTGTAGTTCTTCGTATGGGAAACGGGACAAGAAGGAAGTGCCTCGCTTCCTCATCATAGGAATAAGTGGGTATGTTGGAGCATTGTTCCAAATAACTTCAGTGTTGATAATCTTTTTTTTTGTTGTTGTTTAACAATGATTAGTACCTTTTTCTTTTCGTGTGATGCATGTAGTTGTTTCCTTTTGACAATGTCAGCCGATTAAAATCCCCATGCCAGTGCTAAACAATTAGGGTTGGGTTTTTTAAAGTCATTCTGAATGAGTCCAGGACACAATCACATTCAAATGTTCACAATCACCAGACAAGTATATTTCAGTGAAAGCCAGTGTAGCACAAGCAGCTGATCAATATCATTGTGATGTAGTACAAAATAAAATTCTTATATCCTTGTTATAACCAAAGAAACAGCGACATACAAAATCCTGTAGATTGATGCTTTCCTCACCGTTCTAGCTTGCTGATTGAAAGGAGAAACCATAAATGTGTAAATGTAAATAATACCATTTTGTAACAATTTCACTGAGGGTTCTAAAGCCTTTCCCTTTGCTAACACTAACACTGTAGTGTAACAGCAAAGCAGTGCATTGTTCAATGTTTTAACTGTCTTATTTTGATACTGCAGAACCACAAATGGAGGGAAAACAACTTCTACAAAAAAACTGAATGAACTATTTCCTCATTCTGATATAATGAACCAAGACACATACTTTTTGGTATGGTTGATGTTTTTTGGTTGTTGAATTATCCAGTGATGTTAACAGTAACCCAACACTGTCAACACTGTTAAAATAAAGAATTGTGATTTTAAGAACAATAACAGTGCAATAACAATGCATAGTTGAATTTAAAATGTTTGACATTTTTTTACTAACATGGTTCATTTAGTTAGTTGTATGTTTATGGATGTTTTTATCCTTTCATTATTTTCAGTAACATACAACAGGATTTATTCAGTTATTTGTATGTTTATAAATGTGCTTTTCTCAGCCTATTTTTATATCATATCAGTGAGGGTACATGCACATGTGTGCACACTTGATTATGATGTATGTAAGGTATGTATTCACATTCTTTCATACATTGCATTCTGTGTCTGTGATCTGCAGGATCCTGATGATGAGCGTCTGGAGTTTATTCCCAGATTGAATGGATTTGTGAACTGGGAAGGTTAGAACTATCTTTAATGTCTTGGGTGCTTTGGAAATGCAATGCATTCTGATTTTTATGGAAATGTAAAGTCTCCTATTTCTGTTCATGTGATTTTCCTAAAACTTATAGAAGTGTGACAAAACTACCTGCTTAATCAGTATAATTTCTTTTGACTTGTATTTCAGACATTCACGCAATTGACATGGATCGAATGCTTCAGGATGTGGACAAGTGGAAGGCAGAAGCCATGTCATCACATTATCGTGGCTCTGTACCCATTCTGATCATTGAAGGATTTCTTATCTTTAACCACGAGTAAGAAGTTGTTTGTTCAAAACATTTCAATGATCACTGTGACGTAGTTCAAACAGAAGAGTCATTAGTGCAAGTTTATACACAGCAATTTTGTGCTTCATGGGTAGCTCAACACACACAAGACTTTTTAAGAATAAAGATCCTTATTTGAATGCTTTAGAACTTCTTAGAGAAAAGATACTCTGGAAGGCTGAAACAGTGCATGCATGACAGAAGAAAACCTGTTACTGCATGACCACTCCAACCCCCTTTTTTTTGCAGTAGATCTTTACAGTCTCTTAGCACATCGTTGTTTTGGCCTTATTACAGTGTTTTAACAAAGTCCTTCCACAAAAAATACTTCCTTGAGATCGACAGGAATACCTGCATAGATAGAAGACGGTAAGGAAAAACATTTTTAGTATCGCATGATCATTGCTTTGTCAACCTGTTGTAACTCTAAAGGAGAAAAAAAAATCTAGTATGTAGTTTACAAAGTTGGATGAAAAATGGGATGAATCCTGAAATTTGTAAAATTTGATTATGTGGGAAGATAATTTTTTCCTGCTACAAAGCTGTTGAAATCTCATCTGTTTTCTCTACAGTCATGATATGTTATCCAAGATAAACACATTACACTGATTACAGAAAAATGTTTCTTCTTTCCTCTGCTTTCTAGACACCTTCGCTCGCTTCTTGTCTATTTTTCATAACTGGAAACAGGCTGCAAGGTGTGAGATGATATTATTGAAAGCTGTCATACTTTATTTACAAATCTCCTATCCTCACAAATAAGCAGCCTCAGAGGTGGGAATAATAATTTGATTTTTTCTAGAAATCTTGCAGATGGAAATGTAATTTGTGGATATCTTCTAAAAAAATTCTTGAATTTTATTTTATAGACTATTACAGTATAGGCTTAAATAATGGGGTGTTTTTTTTAAAATAAATTTTAATGGGATGTAATCAGAAGTAGTTGTGACCCCTGAGGACAAAATAGCCAGAGGAATGTCGAAATCTTGTCCCATTTAAAGTGACATAATTTTTATAAGAAGTCGCCTTCCAGGCGAAGTTTGAGAAAGGCATTAAAATGCTCTTGACTCCAACCACAGAGATTGCTGTCTGCTCAAGCTGTAATTAGTGTGATAAATGATCATGCGGCTATTGAATGTATTAAGTCCTTTGAATTGTTCAGGAGGACTTCATGCTCAGAGCTGATGGTGCTCAAAATCTTTGTAAATTCAATGTGAATGTCCCTATTTTCGGTCCATAAATTCTTGTTAACCACAGTTGAATGTTTATCACAGCTGACAGGTTTGAATAATAAAATCAGTTAGCTTTAATATCCCATGCAATGACTTTTGCTTGTCTATTTGTGTTAAAATTAATGGATTCATAATTCTGAAGCTGCAGATGAGCTCCACTTCAGCATTTCAGTTAAATGTCCTGACTCACTGCTCTGATGTCTTTACACCATGTTACAGTACTCGCACTTATAACCCACCAGATGGACCTGGTTACTTTGAAAAAGTGGTGTGGCCAATGTATTTGAGAAACAAAGAAGAGCTGTGCTCACAATGTGACATAGGTATCAGACTTTATTAGCTTTATTCACACTTCACATTCAAGAAGAAAACTGCTGTGTGATTCTGGTTCTTGTGAAAGCATGCTTGTTAGTACATGTATAAAGGCAAGGAAATGAAATAGTCTTCAGTGAGTCACTTTATTGGCAATAATTTGCATGTTATTTGAATATATATTTTATTGGCAATAATTTGGATGTTATTTGAATATGTATTATATATATATATGTGCACTCTAATGATGTATATGCCTGAAGAATTTTGTTGTTTGGTGCAGTCACGAAATAATTGTTCACTTTGGAACCAACGACAGTGATAATCTTACTAAGCTTGACGTGGTCAAAATTATTGAACTGGCTAGGTGGCACTTTGTTGGTCCATGTACGTTTGAATGAAAAGATACATGAAACTGTCGTTACAGTTGTTGTATACACAACATGTTAACCATCACATGTTTTGGTGTCTCCATATCTGTTCATTTAAGATGTTTGAAATTAGATAAAATAGTTCACTCCTGCACATACTTTTACCTCCCAGCATATCTGGATGGCACCAGGAGTCAAGAGGATCTGGTGGGGCAGATTGCAGAAGACATCAAATATCTTGTGGACTCGGTACACCAAGCAATGGGTCCACTTCGTGACCTGACCAGTGTTTCTGGCCTATGTTGAAGGTCTCTTCCATTTTGTCTTGAAAAACTAATTTAGATTTAAATGTGGTTAGCATTTGATTTTGCGAAGTGGGGACAGAGATGGGCTGGGGTTGGGGGGGGGGAGTAAAGTGTCTTCTCCCCAGAGGTGCCCTCTCTTTAGAGGGTTACAGTTGAAGGCCAGTCAAGAAAGAGGCAAGGATGCCATGTACACTAGCAAATGAAAACAATTTATGGCAGGGTTCACAGTACTGGTTTCAGAACTTTACTGCCCTCATGCATCCACTCAAAAATAGAACGTCAAACAACGCCAGTGAAGAGCTTTTTCAAGAAAAGATGGAATATTCATTCAAGTCCACTAGTTAACATGTCAAGCTGTATTGTTGGTTTTTATAATGAAGAAGAATGGTCTGTACACAAATTGAAATTAGATTTATAATTATTTGTCAGGATTTTTATAGGTACAACAAAGAGAACTTATACAAGTGAGACGTAGGCCAGAAGACAGAAATTGACATTTTCACTATTATCAATCCAATCACTATTATTCTAACATGAAGACAATGAACATCTAATATTCAAACAGAGTTATAATTCCTGTTCTGCTAAATGACAGAACACGCACTTAACAGAAAATTCAGTTAAAAGTGTCGCACTTCTGATAAAAAGATCAATACAAGAAGAAGTACTTGAAATGCTCAACATAACCATATGCAGACACATGCGACCAAGGGAGCTTACCATACCCAAACAGCAAAGAAAGGGACTGTGCAGATCCTCAAAAAAGATCTTTATAACGACGCTAGTCTTCACACAGCTAACCCTTTGTACACAACATGTGCATACAGAGGATCCCTAGTAAATGTAATCAGTCCGCTCACTAAGCTAGTGCTGACAGCTAAGATCCAAGACAAACACAACATAGGACAAATAGATAAAATCCTCAAGGTGCAAATTATAACTAATAAACAAATGAGGACTGAGCGCTTAAATTATCAATACAACAAGAAATACTTGAAACGCTCAAGGATAAAAAGATGAAAACATGCACAACTCGGCTTAAAAAAAAAAAGAGGTAGCCTCTGCTGTTGATAGTTGGGTAAGGGAGTTTCCTCACTACTGTTTTCAGAACTACAGAAAACTGATGTTTTTCTTGGAAAACATAATAGCGTCCATAATTCTTCAGAAATTTTTCAGTAGTTCACATTCTTGGAGGAGGGCTCTACTACCATTGCTTTGACATCTGTGGTTCCTGCTATTTCCTTTCTTCCTCTGCAACAACTTTTATTGTCCCTTTCCCCTTCTGCCCCATCAGTCGGAGAGCATTTGTTGTTGATGTGACATTGTACAACCAACAGTGTACATCATGTATACATTCTGAGAGGCACTTGTGCCATGTCTAGTCACTTCCGTTAAGTGCAGAGTTTTCAGTGAATACAGAAGCATCAAGACTGTCATCAACTGTAGGCTGTAGCCTTCTCTTCATCTGCTTTATGTCTTTACGTTTGATCTCTCTCTCTCCCTCAGAGAGGAAAATTTTATAAGCCTTCCATAACAGAAATGCTCCCATCTCACGTTTTGTTTCATCAGACCATGGATCCACAGCAATAGAATAGGCACCACGTATTTCATTTGTCAGTTGCTCAAAACCTGCAGAGGAGGCCCACTTGTTATTCAAGTTATATTAACAGTGAAATACACCATCATGCCTATTCAGCTGAAAGCAAGAATCTTTAGAAAATCTAAAGAGTTATGACCCAACATACAACGAAGGATAACATCTCTAGATCTTCCCAAGATTAAAGCTATGTAAGGCCAGTCGCTTTACCAGGACATGAAATCTCATGATGTGTAATCTTCAAAGCTCCAAATCTGATAACAATGTCTTCCTCTCGAGGAAGTACATCCAACAAAGAAACGCAGTTTGTGATTCTTTGGTCAAGCGCTCTGGCTTGTAACCTATCTCCAGCTTAGATTTCGCTACTGATGGGTTTCCTCGCCATAATTTCCATCATCTTTGATGGCTGACCAATGACTTAAAAAGTTGCAACATTTTGTTGGGCTACTGGCCCTAATATTCCATCAGGTCACATGACATTAAAATCCCATAACTGTTTAGTTTTTGTCAAGAATGTTCTAGAAGGCCTGACCCTAGTGAATCACCAGTTTTAAACTAGGCCGCAAATTTTTATTCGTAAAACTGTACTGAAGTGATAAACACTGAAAACAGTCTAACGCTTGCCACGCTTCCTCACTCCCCACCCTATTTTTAAAAAAATGTGTGTATGCTCGCTGTTCCTGAGAGTGTTACATCAAAACTTCCTTGTGTATAGCCTTGTCCTTACTACAGATTTTCTTGTCATGTAAATATATCTGCGCTCTTTTCTTCTGCAATCACTTGAATGAAGTCTTTACCAATAGCATCAATCATGCATGCTTCACGGGTGCAAGCTTCGTCATCGGTGATGTTCTGGAAACAGCGCAGAATAACTATTCCTCGGTCTGATTCCCACACATCATGAATCCTCTGGGTCTTCCTGGTAGGCTGCATGCACATGGATATGCATGGACACGTAATCACACGTGTATGAATACATACAGAATCTTGCATGCATATGCACATGCACACACAAGCATACAACATTACAAGTGGTGATAACGGGCAGAATTATAAAATCACAAAAGTGTTTTGAAATATTTGACATGAATTGACAAGATTTAGTGACATTTAACATTCTGTTGTTGATGTGCAAAACAATTCCTTTGGATGTAAAGATGAATAAAATGAGTGGTGCTGAATCTTGTATCAATGAATTAAAGGCAAGTTCTTAAAGCAGTTTTAATCAGTTCTGTTTTGTTTGCTTACTGTTTGCCCAGGTATATTTTCCTGGGAG